>PITA01010858.1:0-69730 GCA_004023965.1 Spilogale gracilis | reverse complement strand
TTAAAAAAAAAAAAAAAAAAAAAGAATGTGTGAATATTAAAAAGAGAGAACAGGAAAAAGGAACCATGCTCCTAGAAAATGAAAAAATACAAAAACATCAAATCACATAGTCATCTGAATTCCAAGAAAAAGGAGGATTTTATTATTTTAAAAATCCCATATAGATGGTTCCTATTTCAGGATACCTAACATTCAACGTTAAACTGTGATCTGGTGCCTATTTTGCCACAAGATGTTCCACGCGCACAGACCACAGGCCACAGGCCTATTGGTGAGAGAGAGGGAGTGATGGGTCGTCAGGACCGCGGAACCTACCGGGAGAGCACACCGCCTGCAGACGCACAAGCCTGGGCAGGGCGGCCGCCAGGTCTCCCCAGGAGGGCCATGTGAGGACCAGCTCTGACAAGTCTCACTCTAAGGGACAAGTGAGGACACTATCTAGCCAGTAAAAAACAAGTTCATGCACTAAACGGACATGAAAAAAAAAACCCACAAGAAAAACCTGAAAAGAAACAAAATACCGTATGTAATCATGAAAACCAGGTATGCTTTTATGAGCCAAGAGAAAGATTTAGAGAATAAAAACAAATGAACTTCATGAAGGTACGGTACTCGACAGAGAGACGTGGTTAAAGGGGGGTGCAACCCTTCAGAAGGTAGGCGCCCCAAAGCCGGCAGGTGGACACACATAGTCAAGGCCCTGAGGCGTGGACACTGGAGACGGGCGCTCACCATACGATTCCTTGAACTCCTGTGTGTCTGAGCACCTCCTTGTAAGACGAGGGAGAGGGCACGTGGGCCTTGGGGCCCTGGCTGTGCTGCTTCCCGCCCACCGCTTCCCGCGGCACCAAGAAGCCAGCCATGCACCCTCACCACGTCTGCTCTCGCCATTTCTGTGTGCAAAGGTCAAATAAGAACACGTCGGGACTGTCACCACAGTTTAAACCCACTCATATTCCAGAATAAACCGGGTCTAAGCTAATACACAGAAAACAACTGAAGAGAGGACAGAAGAACACCGCCGGTGGGAGGCTAAGACAAGCATCAGAGCTGTGCCGCGGTACGGTGCGGGCTTGTGCAGGGGCTTCTCCAGCTGCGAGCGCCTCCTGGACGTGCCTGCACAGTGGCGTCCCAGCCCCACAGGCCCCCGTGCCAGCTGCAGCTCAATGACGGGGAATCAAACACCCACCTTCCCGATGTCCTGCAGTGTCGCCAGCTCCAGGATCTGAGAGAGAACATCCAAGGCAGAGCGCAGAAAGCCCCCAAACTTTTCAGTGCTGTTCTGAAGATCCAAGGTAACCTTGGGAAGGTGGAGAAAAAGACCACAGGATTACTCGCACCATTCCGTCTGTCATGTGCAAAAAGACACGTTCTGTCCGCGTGGTGCGAGACGTCCCTCTGTGTGAGCCGACATATGCACCCCGCGGGCTGTTCGCTGTCGGTGCTGGGAACACGCCGTGGAAAGGAAAGGCCTCTTCTAGATGGCTGCGTAAAACTGCCAACTTCCAGAAGTAAGCTTACACTGATACTACTGAAAGACTCCCTGAGTGTCTACTACGAGGGGAAAATGTAAATGTCCATTATGACCAGTACTTGATCAGCACGAGATCAAAAAATATGAAATACACAACTTGTTCTAAATACACGAGCATCCCCGAGGAATCATTACCAAATCCAGAAACCGCCTTTCAGTCCAGCTATAGCAAAACATTAATCTCATCTTAAGAAAGATTAAACTAGGATTCTAAAGGTCCCAAGTGAATTAAATTATGCAACTCCCCGATTTAACCAAATGACAGAGAGATCAGATTCGACGACATAACATGAAAGAACGAGGGCGAGGGGAAGAGATCAGCTATGAAAATAAAACCCAGCAAAAACGCTGCAACAGGGAAGGAATTTGCTGTGACTCAAATGGGGCCCCTCGTGATGAGGGAGAAAGCACTTCCTGGGTCAAAGGGGAGGATGGCAGGTGAGACACACACGGAAGATGACCACCAGGCAGGCCCGGTCCCCCACTGCTGTGACACCAGGAGGGCTTTTCCAACAGGCTGAGGGAGGATCAGTGGAGCCACATCCCACAGGGACGGCATGGAAGAGGCTCACATCCAGGACGCAGGGCAGGACGAGAGGACGAGGGGTGTGTGCAAAGGCAGGCCTATCTTGAAGAAGAACAGAGGTCACAGGTGAGAATCAGGACACGGGGCACGAAGGGGGGCCGACAGTGGAGCCGGAGTGGAGGGCCACGCGCACGCCCGCTCAGGGGCAGGCATGAAGGAGGCGGAGAGATGCAGTGATGGAGCTCACGTGTGCCGGGAACTCCAAACATGCCGGCCAGGCGGGCCTCTGGAGGGCCACGGTGCACGAGGTACAGCGTGGAGCCCAGGACATCCCAGAGGGGAAAGGATAAGAACGCAGTAGATGGCAGGAGTACTAACAGGGCCCAGGACCTGAGAGAGGAGTTGAAAACAGGCAGGGGAAAAAAACCACCTTCTCTGTGCAGGATTTCCAACGTGCCCCCTGCGACTTGGGTGGGTGACAGGAAAAACACAGGCTGAAAAGAGCCTCTGAATCTGCTGCAAAACATGGCTGAAGATCCGTATCTTTCCAAATTCTCAATATTCTTCAGAAAAGAAGCCAGATAAGGTTTATGAATGGTTTTCAAAAAAACTGAGAAATACTGACGAGTAACAAAAGATGATGACCATCTGGGGACACATTTAACAAGAAATACTTAAGATCGATGTGAAATAATCCTCAAAAACTCTTCTTACAATTCTTCAAATTTTACGTACCTCTGAGGCACATACAAGGAGGTTTCAATAAACAAAACAGCGTCCCACACTCCCGACAGGTGTCTTTAACATCTCAGGTTATCAGTTCGCTCTGAATTAATCTACAAATTTAACATGATCCCAGTGGAAATATTCTCAGGATCCTTTAGAGCTAGATGAGCTTACTCTAGTGTCCACATGCAAACATAAAGGAATATCAACAGAAGGCTCCCTAGAATGCCTCAAAAATGTACCCCGGCGCTCTGTAACAGCCATGCGTGCTTCAATAGGTAAAGGGATGGACTGATGTCACCAAACAGGAAATGCAATACAGACCCATGAGAATTCAGCATCTGCTAAAGGCTGTATTTCAGATCAGTAAGAGCGGGAGAAATGGCTTACTCGGGAAACAGTGCCGGGGCAACCGGGCAGGTGGTGAACCGATGAGCCCTACGAGAAGCCATGGGAGATTCCCGTAGCCGTCTCTGCGTGAGAAAGCCGAAACACACCTGTGCAGAAGAGTCAGTGGGGCAGACTGCTCTCCCCCAAGAAACCTGTTTGTAAGGTTGGCCCTTGGGGGTGTCCGCGCCTGTCAACAGTTCCCTACACTGCTAGAGGGGCGTGCCAGGCCTGGCAAGAACCCCACGTTTTAGGCTGCACATCTGCATTCCTCTGTGAGCCCCTGGTTCTGCTTCATGTACAGCAGAGAAGACTCTGTGGCTGGGGGACCAGTGTGGGGGAGAGAGCACAGCAAGCCTGCACCCGGATTCCTGCAGACCGCACCTGTGTGTCCCTCCCACTCAGCAGTAAAAAATCCCAGCTGTGGGCGCCTGGGTGGCTCAGTGCGTTAAGGCCTTTGCCTTCGGCTCGGTCATGATCTCAGGGTCCTGGGATCGAGGCCCACGTCGGGCTCTCTGCTCAGTGGGGAGCCTGCTTCCTCCTCTCTCTCTGCCTGCCTCTCTGCCTACTTGTGATCTCTCTCTGTCAAATAAATAAATAAAATCTTAAAAAAAAAAAAAAATCCCAGCTGTGTGAACACGTACACGTCGAGGCCCGTGAGTCCTGCCAGCCCATCTCTGAGAGCGGGGGCGGCCCGGAAAACCCAGACGCAGCACCACTGGACCACAGAGAGATCTCTGCTCCTGTGTTTATGTGATGGGAACTACTATGCTAAACAAAGTTGAAAGACAAACTTGAAGAAACTACTGATCTGCACATACTTCTTTGTACACCCATCTATGTACGTACACAAACTATCAACCTTAAGAAAGACCTCCATAATCGATTAGAAATTGCTGTGCATATTTTCCCAAAAGGAGTCGCACCTTGTAGTTGGCGTGAGTAGCTTTCAGGACGTCATGCAATTTGAGGTACGAAGGAAGGTGACAGAAACTCCCCAGCGACGAGGACTTATTTGTTGTAACAGGCCCTGGGGCATCAGATTGTCGAGAGGCTTTAAAACACACAAAATAACACATAAGGCTCAAAAGTACACACTTGCAGTTTAAGAGATTACTGGCAATAACGACTTTTTAAAGGTATGCTAACAGAATAAAATGCAAATTTTTCCCCTTTTTAATTTCTTAGAAGTAACAAGAAATTGACTAATAAACAGAATCCGAGTATCTCCCCAAAGCGATGAGATGAGAAAGAAGAGCAGCGGAACGCTCCCGTCCGTCATGGTCTGGCTGCCTGCCCGCGTCGACGAGCAGTGAGCCGGTGGCCTCCAGCTGCACACGGCCTCTGGCGGCCCGAGGCTCCCGGCGGCAGGGCAGCGCTGAGTCTGGCTAACGGGACCCAGGAGCCCCGTGCACCAGCAACATGCTGCCAGACCGCAGAGGGCAAACACGTTGTCACGGAACCGACAGCAAATATTAAAATGCTGAACACTAAATAAACTATTGTCAGATTTTAGAGATAACCGACTTGCAGCCCTTAACCGCTGTAACTGCAGGAAGGTGATCAGGGACATACCTATCCTCACACCGGTCAAGTTCGACAGTGGTCCAAGCTGTAAAGCGTCCTGCCCAGTCAGTCCTCAGAAACGAGCACTTTCTGAAAGCTTTACCGTCGTGTCTTGTGGAAGAGTCGTGACTGTCCCCCACCCCCGCCGGCACCAAGAGACGTGCCAATGGGCCTGGTGGGAGCGCGACAGCTCGGGTCGCATCCTGCCCTGCCTAGGCCCTCCTGAGCCAAGGCAGCCTGTCGGTGGAAGGCCCAAGGCCCCACACCATCCCAGCCCCTCCAGGTGTGGAAGCCTCCGCGCATGTGAGGTTTCGGGGTCCCTCTCACTCCGATTAGTCCCCGTGCCGGCACTTCCGTCTTCAACCTTCAGAGGTCAGAACCAACTCCTCCGTCCACTAGCTCTTTTCCTGGCCAGCATCTCGCCTCCCTGACTGAAATCAGGGTACTCTCCACCCCTCTTCTGAGGGAGAAGCAGGGCGGGGAGGACGGCAGGCAGGACACCTGGCGAGTGGCCAGCGGCCCACAGACTGCCGCAGCCCCGTATCAGCCAGTGACACGGTGACGCCCATGACCAGAACGTGGTCTGCACACATTTAGGAATTAATATTGAATATCTGAAACCACACCAGGGAAACTCCTTCTCTGGCTTCACTGCTGGGAACTGTATTTCCCCAAACTCCCAGGCGATTACGTGAACCTGGGCGAGCCTGGGGCCTCCCGGATACAAGGGGTGCCCTAGCCCCATCCCAGCCCGCTGTCGCTCCATACCTGGACTGGCTTCGCTGCCCTTCTTGGGGCTCAAGGGCACAGAGGCAGGCTCACCAGGTTCTTTCTCCTTTCCCTTCCGTCGGATGGGACTCAGAGACGGAGGGTTTGTCAGAGACGGCAAGGCTGCCTACAACAAAAACAGTCCGTGAAGGGTGCCGACCCAACATGGAAGCCGGGCGTCACGCAGACGTGGCTTCCCATTTCTTGAGCACAACACGCACATTCATTTTTCTCTGAGTTGTCATTTACAGAGTTCAGACACGGCCCACAGATGTACTGTAACCCACACAGCCATGACACCAGCAGGTGCTGACCTGGAACCTCCTAACCGGTGCGCTGAGTGCGTGAATGGCCAAGGATGCAAGGACCCTCAGGAAGCCAGGCAGGGCCCTGCCTCCAGCAGCAAGCAACCGGGGCCCTCGGTGGGAGCCAGGACGTGGCAAACGGTATAAAGCAACGCCTTACACTCCGTTTCTCAAATGAGGAAAAGGGCTCAGAGACCGGGTAACTTATTCAACAGCAAGGCTAACAAGCCACACAGCTAGGAGTCCACAGAGCCTGTACACAGGTCAGAGGACACGCTGGGGGAGTGGCCGGCGTGGGGGCATGGTGAGGACCCCAGGACGTGCACAGCGGGCCCCAGCTCGGCTCCCATCTCCACAGTCTCAGAGAAGCGGATGGAATGGGAGAAACGGCTGCCCTCAGGAGAGCAGACTGAAGGCAGCAGGGAAGGACAGGGAGGCCAAGGCAGGGGCTGCTGCCTCCAGAGCTCCTGCCAAGTGAGAGGAGCCAGACGTAAGGGATCGTACGGTCCCTTCCCATGCAATGTCCGGGATGGGAAGGTGTGCAGAAACACCAAGTAGCTGGTGGTCGCCTGGAGCTGGGGAGCGCAGGAGGCTTGGGGGTGACACCTAAAGGGCACAGTGTTCCTTTCTGGGCTCTAAATGGATTGTGTGATGGCCAGGTGACTGTGGGCACAGGAAAACCCATCGAATCCTACACTCTCAACAGGTGAGCTGTAGGCCACGGGCACTATGTGGCCACTAGGAGATGTGAACAGGCCGTCGGAAGCGGGGGGGGGGGAGCGGCAGAGAGGTGGCGGGAATACCCCTTCAGGCCAGCGGTCTGTGCCAGAGCAGCGGCAGCCAGTGCACAGGATGTGTGTGCAGCGTGTGTGCTCACCTACATGCATGTGCATTTGCACGCGCAGTGCACGTGGGTGTATGGGTGTGCAAGGTATGGAGTTGGGAAAACGCAGGACTTGACAGGCCAAAGCAGTGAGCTGTGAGACTGCCAGGTTCCTGGGTGATGGAGTATAAAGTGAGGGGAACAGGGCAGGCAGGGGCAAGGCTGAGCAGCTCAGATCCACGCTGTGACTGAGATCCGCGAGCCATCCAAGCAGGGGCATCGCACGTCTCTGTGTGGACGCTCCGAGACAGAGCTGGGGTCTCTGAAGTTGTGACCACCCCGCACTGCCCCTCCCTGGACTGGAGCCACGGTCCACAGGTGGCCACTTCGACGTGATGAGAATGAAAGAAAATCAGCAGCTCAGCGCCTCAGCAGCAACGACCACATTTCAAGCCCTCACTCGCCATCCCGGCTGGTGTAGACACAATGTTCCCGTTGCTGCCCAGCCGCACTAGGGGGCACTGGCCTGGAGGACAGAGAGAGAGGACAACCTAGGACAGAGCCTAGAGGCCATCTGTGGTGGGCAGACAGATGAAACCAGGAAGTGCCCAGGAGTGGACGGGTGAGAGAAGAACAAGAGACAACCAGGAGGCCAGGGGGGGCGCCCGCGTCAGGACCCGCGTGGCGGCTCTGAGGGTGCCGAGCAGCAGTGAGACAGGACCCGAGAGGTACCCACGAGACTCGCAGGGTGATCTTGGCAGGAAGCATGGTCTGGAGAGTGGGGGCCAAAGCCCACCTGGCAGGGGTTAAAGAATCAGCGGCCGGAGCCCAGACAGCGGGAGGCACTAAGGTGTTAAGTGGGGAGACACGACTCTTCAGAAAATGTAGTGATGGCGACCAAATGGCCACTGAGGGAGAAGGTGAAGTTTGAAGAGCGTTCTCATGATGGAAGTAACTTGAGATGGAAGACACGGAGAGCAGAATCGGATACCATCCTAGCTGGGCTGATGTGCCTTGAGCTCACCATGCAGTTTACCATGTGTTCCGACGTCCGCTCTGTGGAACTGTGCTGCACAGAGCAGCAGAACATCGGTGGGCGGGCCAGGAGGCGGCAACCTCAAGTCTGAGCTCCCTCGGCTAATGCCAAGTGCCTAACAATCCTGCTAGTTCTCTCCCCCTAGAGGTGACAGTAACCGGGGACAGTTACGAAAGAGCTACAAACTGAATGACACATTTTGGTATTAAATTTAGTGTTACCCTATGAGCAATTTTGTTCATTTAAAGCAAAAGAGAGTAGGGAAGGGGCAGACAGGTGATTGAAGGCAGGTCGGGCGCCCATGGGGTCACTGAGGCTGCGCTGGCACAGCTGCCCCAGTCCAAGTTACCTTTATTGCTGGTCCGGGAGCCACGTCGTCCAAGACGTGAGCACAGATATTAATCACCTTCAGCAGGTGGGAGAAGAGCTGCTCCACCATGGGCACGAGGGTCCGGTCACCCAGGGCCGGCCAGACCTCTTCCTGCTTGGCGGCTGCTGGGGTGGCCTCTTCTTCGGAGGTCCACAAACTCCTCAGAGATCTGGGAGCACTGGCTGTGATACGGCACAATGGGGGGAAGAGAAATCACCAGGGAGGGAAGTCACGGACACCCGCCTCCTTCGAGTTTGGACATCTCCACTGGGTGGTCAGCCAACTACTCCCTCTAACTCCACAGGAAACAGACTTGCACGAATGTAACCCCCGGATGCACACCCACCCCGGACGTGCCGATGACCCCAGGCCCTCCGGACCTTCACAGCAGAAGTTCCGCTGCTGGCCACGCCTGCCGCTCCTGCCCTCCAGTCTCTTCTAGTCAGAATCCTCCCCCAGAGCCCACAGTTGGGATCTCGCTGAGACTCTCTCTCGCCTCGACCGTGACCCGAAGCTCCCCAGGTGGGTTTCCCTGCCTTGCCCTTCAAGCCACGCTGCAGCCCACACAGAGTCCCTGCCCCCCTGCTGGCCCCTCCAGGAGGCTTCCCGTGACCTCCCACGGCAAGCACCACAGTCCCCCGTAACACAGAAGCACCCCACACCCATCACGTTCAGGGGGCCTCCCTCCTCGCCGGCCACATCCTCCATCCCCGTCCTCACCTGACATCCCGGACCACTTAGAGCCCGCAAATGTCACACAATTTCTCAGGTCTCCATGCCTTCAAACAGGCTACGTGCTCCGTCTGGGGTGCCCTTTCCTCCCAGCCCCCAAGACCTGTCTCCTGTCCTGGGCGCCCGCAGGAGAGTGATTAGGGCCCATCCGAGCGGCCGGCGGACTATGCTGCGTCACCACCGACCCCACAGCTGCCTTGAGAACAGAGCCCACACAGCACGCTGTCTCACACCCTGCTGTGCCACGTGGGGCTTGCTAAAATGAAATCAGAAATGAGTTCCCCCGCAGCCAACTAGGGGACTGCACAGGGAAAGGGCTCCTTTAAACTCCTCAGCTCAGAACTGCCCCCTGCACACACCCGTGCCGGGGGCGTCGGACGCTCCGACTGGAGGATCGAACCGTCACTGGAGTAATTTCCCTCTGTGTGTTCACCACCCCACTCCCCAGAAGGACCCCGAAAGCTCTAGGCCAGAAGTCCCTGGTTCCGCTCAGTGCCAGTACCTGCAAGCAAGTTTCCGGCTAAAACCAGAGCATCCTGATGGGCTGAGAGATCCAGCGGGAACCACGCTGACGACAGCAAGGTGAGGACGACCGTGGCCATGCCGACAGTGCAGCTCTTCCTCGGCTCGTCAGGAGCGCTCAGTGGGGGCACCCTGGAAGCAGACGTGTGCCGGGTCGAACGACAGAAGTCTTAAACCAGTCTTGCCTTTCCTGATGAACCAGGAGGAAGGCATGTCACTGTACATTTTATACGCGCGCATAAGGATTTTACTGCTGTTCACTAACATCCTGCCAGTAAACCACAGCTCCATAAAAACCACTGAGAAAGGAAACCAGGTAGCAGACCTGATTAAAGCTACCGAAAATGGTTTTTTAAGTAACTTTTTAGCTTCCTCTGAATTTTAGCATATTTCATTTACTCCAATGCCAAAGTTGCTCAGAGTCAGGTCAGGTGCTAGATCGCTGACCAGAAACTGTCACTGCTCCGTAACCACCTGTGGACAAAGGGAAGCAACCTCTCTGGAGCAGCGATCCACCCGCTCCGAGCGGAGGTAATCTGGCTGTATGCGGACACACGCGGGAAATCTGCAGATTTGCTTCCCAACAGGACGGTGAGTCACCACACCGCTGCTCAGTCATCAGTACACATAAGCTGACTCCTCGGTGCCATAGGAGATTCGAAATTCTCTCACAAATGCTATTAGGGCCATCTACTGGAAGAAAATCATTCTTAAATAAAAACTGCTCCGAGGAGCCTGATTGTTCCTACAGCCCATCACGATTTTGTATGACAGCACACCTCTGATTTCAAACAAAGAATGTTTCTAAGTTTCTAAGTAGACCTTTGGAGAGAATCAAGCCAATTAGAAACATCGTGCCAGCCATATGGGAATTCCCCAAAATGAACCTACAAATGACACCATGAGCTCCTCCAAATCACTTAAGAGTGAACATCTGACACCCATGAGAATCACCGCGAATCCAGATTTCCCGAGAGCTCTATCCCTAGTCTCCCACACAGCCGACAGGGCAGAAGCAGGGTTCCACTGGGTCCTTTTCCAAAAGGTCCCACTAATGAAAGATTTAAGAAGGAAACAGGGGATGCCAACTGCAACTTCTGTATCGCACGAGTGTGGATAACTGTATGCTGAGAAAAATACATACCCACAATGCCAACCTAAGCTCCAAATGCAGACGGGAAAGGCAGATGAAAGGAGACACAGAGCTTCGCAGCATCCAAACTAAAGGAGAAAAGGAAAGTAAAATCACACCCATGCAAAAGAAGCATTTATTAAATTGAACCTTCCACCCTTCATAAAAAATCCAACGAAAACTAACTGAGGTCTGTGTCTCCCTCCTTCAAGGACAGAGCAGGACGTGCGAAACACAGGCTCTAAGGAGGGCCCCTCGTGTGCCGTGCAGACAGGCCTGCAGCTGGCACAGCCCTTCTGCTCGGAACGGCAAGGGTCCCGCGTCCCCTCCCTGCGCAGGGCATCCTTCCTCCCCGCCCCTGCTCTGCTCCCGCGCCCGAGCTCAATGACGTCCATCTCCTGAGCAGACTCAAGGACCACAGGGGCAGAGGCCCTCTCTGGGCTTACAACTCCAAGCTTAGAACAGCACCTGACACACGGAAGCCACAATAAATACAAACAACTGAAGTGTATGATATTTTAAACGAATCAAGGGAAGATCAGACTAGAGAGGCCAAACGCTATTTAGGTTTAAAAAGGCACTTATGGGGGCGCCTGGGTGGCTCAGTTGGTTAAGCGACTGCCTTCGGCTCAGGTCATGATCCCGGAGACCCGGGATCGAGTCCCACATCGGGCTCCCTGCTCAGCGGGAAGCCTGCTTTTCCCTCTCTCACTCCCCCTGCTTGTGTTTCCCCTTTGGCTGTGTTTCTCTCTGCAAATAAATAAAATCTTAAAAAAAAAAAAAAAAAAAGGCACTTATGTACCTATGAGGACAGCCTAGTCCTAACCGTTGGCGCTTTGTACAGCATTTCTTCTGTCACATAAAACGAACGAGAAGGTTTGACCTGGTAATCAGCAAATTAACACTACTTTGTATAATAGTCTCTATTTCTGATTATTAAAGTTACCCTTGGTCATTTTAGAAAATTTGTAAATAACTGAAAAATATAAAAAAGGAAACAAAAGTCACAGCCCAAAAATTCATTTTGGCCGTTTTCTGCCAGTCACTTTCCTGAGTGAGAAGGTATGTGTGTGGACGGGGCGTCCCAGCAGAGGTGGGCTTACACGCAAGCACAGCCCCCCACTCTGCAGCAGCACAGCGTCCCTGAAGCCCATGTCCCCTGGTGTGTAGTAGGTACACTAGAGGACGCACAGCTCCATCAGAATCAGTCTCATCACGGCGCACTCCTGGGCACCACGGTCCCTTCCCGACGTCAGCGTCACGGGAAATGGCAACACGTGAGCATGGTCACCAACACCTTCGCGGGCATTTGTGGTTCCTTCCCCGTGGTGTCCGTCCCACCTCACGCACGCAGGGAGAGCGGGCATGTTCTGACCTCGGACACCCAGCCAACTGCGATCATGGCAGTTTTTATTCTCGTTTTAACGTCTTCCTGCATTGGCTTTGTCTTTTGGTTGTTTTTCTTTTTCCAACAAGCGTGTATTACTTTAACAGTCCAGGACAAACACCTGTTGTGCCCTTCTCCGTGAGAACCCACCAAGATGCTGCGGTGGAGACGACGGACAACCACTCCCTGAGGACACCGTGCTCCCAGAAGCTGCAGTTCGCCGCGAGCCCCACGAATGCGAGCTCTCACACCAAGAACCGACCGCACGGACCACCCGGGGAGACCCACCGTGAGCGCGCGCGTGGTGGACGTGACCAGTTCATGGGAAACAGCCGCGATGACTCTGGAGAGGTTGTTTTCCACGGTGACATCCGTCATGCTCGGCAGTAAGTTATAGCCTCTGTATATTCTAACGAGAAAACGATGGAGACTTAAAATCTACCAGTTAAAGCATACGATACTTCCAGAATTTAGATGGCACCTCTAAGTTTAAGTTTAAGGCCTATGAGGGGTCCGAGCAGTCTTGACTTTGATATGGAAGGCAGACCAGGCGTGGGCCAGGGCATTACGGCGGTGGCGGGAAGTCCCCCTGGGGCGCCGGCCCGCCCTGAGCACCCCCACCACGCGCCCCACTGCCATAGCCTCACAGCCACCTCTCCACGCATCGGAAGCACCTGTTTTTCAAATTTTTAAGTCGAAAAAAATCCTTCTTGAAGCTAGTCCCGATTCCAGGAAAAACGAGAGTGCCCTTCCGACCCCGCACTCAGGGCACACGGCGATTCCAGCACCTCGCCTAGGTCCCACACGGCCTGTGGGTCCCCGGCCCCCGCAGTGGCGCCCGAGCAGGACCACAGGTGGAGCCACTGCTCAATCTCCCAGCGTCCCCAGACCCCAACCACAAAACTCAGAGGCCTTCCTTCCTCCCCCACATCAACTCTCAGACAGTGGGCGGCTAGGGTGCCAAGGGCGCCGCGTGGCCGGCCACAGAACTTTCCACGATGAGAACCAGGGCAACACAGCCCGTGTCTAGAGGCCAGCCTGCGTGTGAAACTGGAGAGACTTTCGAGGTCGTAGCGAGGAACCAATTTTAAGGCGATGTTAGACTCCTCCCTGCTGGCATTCCCGAAAATGACACTCAGAAACAGCGATTTACCCTGGGCTCGTCTCACTCCGGGTGAGACCCGCTCACACTGCTTTTGCTTATCTTAAGGGAATATTTACCCTGAATCTTCTCAGAGAGAAGAAAAAGCCCCTTCTTAGGTTTACAAAAAGGGAATTCTCTCAGAAAATTATTTCCATGTAATTTTTTTTTCCATGTGTTTTTTTAAAGCAATCTTTACGTGAGAAGAGATGGTATCTATCGAGGAAGTTTAACTTCCACATCTGATAAGCTGAGTTCCATATTCGTAATCAAAGCAATCAAGCAAACATCTCAGCCGTGACATCTAGGCTTTTTAAAAAAACTGCCACTAACAGAAAGAAGAGCTAAGAAGGAAACTCATTTTTAAAAAATAACATTTAAAGCACAGAGAGTTAAACCTGCAGGATAGTCTCCTCTGACCACTTCTGCAGCCTTCCCTGCAAACTACGATTCATGGGACTGACTGCTTCATTACAGCATTTCTGCGCTGCCGACCCACAGCGTGTGCCTGTCCGAGAGCTGACGACAGTGGCGACGAAAGGCCACTCCCAACCAACATGAACGCAGTAACTGCCGAGCCCTGCACTAGCGGCCAGCCCTAGATAACGTGGCCGTGGCCCAGGCCCCTCAGCGTCGGGGGGGCACAGGCGACATAAACCAACCACGCTCTTCACTGGCAACACAAAAGAAGCGAAAAGGTTACCAGACAAGTTTCTACATAAGACACAGCGTAAGCGTCACACACAAAAATACGCTTCTCCGAACGCAGTTGGTAGTGAGCGGACTAGAAGATTCGTGAAGTCCTTGCTGTGACTATAGCAGAGCTTCCTAAGGAAGACGGGTGGTGAATCCCGGAAAGGATAGACACCTTACCGAAGGAGGCCACCAGACACCCTCACCTGATGCTTCTTCTCTAGAAAGCACGATGTGCCAGGAGAGCCCCCCCATGACGTCACCGCATGCGGCGCATGTTACCTGGTGATGGTGCTGACTGAGAAGTGGGATGGAGGCTGCGTCTCGTGCATGAGGAGCTTCAGGTAAACGCCGCTTTGCTCTCTCGCCACAGCCACGACGGGATCAGCTTGTCCTTGGTCACATTTATAAAACAGCTTTGGGACAAGCCTAACACAGAAGTAAAGTGCATTCACTGACAGAAGTCTCTGAAGCTCACCTGCGACGCACCACCCCTCTCTGCCGAGGCGGGGAAGCCTGCAGCCCGGTCTACTCACAGAACAGCGGCTGCCTCCTTCGGGAGGCCCTCCCGGCCAGCAGAGCAGGGCTGCGGGTCCCGGGCCCAAGCACCCGCACACCAGTTACGCCAACCCTGACGCAACCAGGCCCTGCACTTCCTTTCTGTCTGCTATAGAATTAAGTACCTTTCTCTACATATAATAAAAGGCTTTTGCTTAAATTTCTCTCTCTAGCCCTCTTGAGCAAGATGAACAGGTACCTGAAGTCACCGTCCACGGAGAGTACTGAGCACAGAGCACCGCTCTGGCAGTTCTGCCTGCAAAACCAGCCCACACACTCCCAGACGGCAGAGCCCCAGCGGAGCCCTCACAACCGAAATTCCACTCAAAAGCAGAATACTGGGGCGCCTGGGTGACTCAGTCCTTGAGTGTCTGCCTTCAGCTCAGGTCATGATCTCAAGGTCGTGGGATCCAGCCCCGCATCGGGCTCCCCGCTCAGCAGAAAGTCTGCTTCTCACTCTCTCATTACCCCTGCTTATGTATCCTCTCTCTCTGCATCTCTCTGTCAAATAAATAAATAAAATCTTCAAAAAATTTTTTTAAAAAAGCAGAATACAGGGCGCCTGGGTGGGTCAATGGGTTAAAGCCTCTGCTTTCGGCTCAGGTCATGATCTCAGGGTCCTGCGATCGAGGTCTGCATTGGGGCTCTCTGCCCGGCAGGAAGCCTGCTTCCTCCTCTCTCTCTGCCTGCCTCTCTGCCTGCCTGTGATCTCTCTGTGTCAAATAAATAAATAGGTAAAAATAAAATTGTTTAAAAAAAAAAGCAGAACACAGGCACCATTTCCTAAAACAACAGAAGGCCCGTTTCTGCAACTGACAGTGCATATCTTGCAGGGGTGTGCTCAGGGGCCTGTGGACAAGGCTCCTAACTCTTAGGAACAATCAACTATTTCATCTTGATGGTCTGCAAACCCCAGTTATCTTTAATTAAAATTTCTCTTGTGTGGAGATATGGTCATAAGTACAAATTTTTTCTAAAGAAAATAAATGGCTATCATTCGCAGAAAGTGGGAAAGGTCCAAAATCGTTGACTAGGCAAGTCATACTAACCAAGTGCACGAAAAGATACACCTCACAAGTAATCAAAGAAATATGCAAATGACAATACTGAAAACAGAAAAGATATACATTAAAATGGAACTTCGGTTTTCAGTAATTTGATCAGAGATTTTAATTTCCCATTTTATATTTCCCCAAAACTTTGTTTAGTAAACATGTATTACTTTAAAAAGATAAGTTATTTTAAAAAAGAAACACCAATTTCTGCCTCAACAACCGATAACATAATTTAACTTTTTTTGAAGTATTTTTTCAGTGAGAAGAATCGGGCACAATCATATTCTGGTCATTAAGAGTAGAGACTGGTATGTGTCTGGAGAGCAATTTCACAGGAAGTACCAAAACCCATAAAAAAAATCCGCTTCTAGGTACCGACCCAGAAGAAATGAGAGCATGTGCCACACGACGTCTTGTGGGCAAATGTTCAGCCGGCACAATCCATAGTAGCCAAAAAAGTGGAGTACCAGTCACGTGATGACTGGATGAAGGAAACACGGCGTCAGCCCTGTAATGGGGAGCTACGCATGCGGCAATAAAAGGGACACGTTCCAGGCACATACAACAAGGTGGACGAGCCTCGAAAACTAAGGGGAAAAGCCAGAGGCAAAAGTCCATCTACTATCTCCTGTATGATCCCATTTATATCAACTGTCTAGAAAAGGAAGTGGTTCATGACTGCATCTGGGCACAGGGGAGCTCTCTGGGGTAATGGAAATGTTCTAAAACTGGGATCCTGGTGATGGTTACACAAATCTCTAAGTCTACTACAAATCACTCAGTTGTACACTTAAAATGGGTGAAAGGGTAAAAAGAGATACAAAATCATACTTCAGTAAAGTTATGGAAAAAAAACAAACAAAAAAAAAAACCCCCGACAACACCAGAAAGCTTGGCCTAGTAATTCAACTTCCAGGAATTAATTTTAAGGAAAAAAAAGTATGCATCAGCATTTGTATGTAACAATATTCATGAGTATTATTCATTATGTAAGTCAATGAAAACTTACTATCCAACCAAATAATATTTACATAAAAGTTTACCACAACTACAGAATAAGACCCCGGCCACTGACTACGTGCACGGCCTTCTCTGGTCTCACTCTGCACGTCTCGTACTTCCGCACAAACGCGGGGACACATCTGAATACAGCGTGAGGCCCTAGATAGCACTGGCGGTCACAGGCTTTTAGAAGAAGCTAGCAGGAATAGACAGTGACATATCACGTGGAAATGATCGGATCACGAAATCGAATGTACACTTTGTCCCAATTTTGTAGAAGAGACTCGTGTACAGGCTGTACCTCAACATGTTCACACTGATTATCTCCAGAGGCAGAAACAAAGGAGATTTCTATTTTCTTCTTCATGTTCTTCTCTATATTCCAAACTTCTGACGGTGAAAGTGTGTCACTTTTGCATTAGGAGGCTAGCCCTGTTTTCACCCTCACTTTAGACTCCTGAGTGGTAATCAGTATCTTCTCTGACGGTTTCAGGGAAGGTGAATGCGAGCGCCCAGGATCCGTGGCCGTTGACCTGCTCTCGGATGATGGAGCTGCCCCCCACCACCACTTAGCGCTTCCACCAGGAAAGCGAGCAAAGAGAGAAAATGAGTGGCAAGTACCTCATCAAGGCCGCGGCGGCAACGTGCCGCACCCTGGGGTCCTCATCCCCGAGCAGATAGATGACGACATCATGCAGCACTCGTTCCTGCAGTTTTAACCGCTTTAGAGAGAAGGAAACAAAAATATTACATCTGTCTTTAACCCCATTTCAGGTAAGATACTTTGGAACTCCAGTGAGGGAGAACTCACAATCACTAGTCTTAAATTCATACACATAAGCACAACTGTCACGACCCAAATCGTGGGTCAATCTAGAACAGAACACACTAAGAGGGGACCAGACCCACACCCCTGGGAAGCCTGGAAGTTATGACACGGCCTCACAAAAATGAACTGCTTACCCCTGTATAATGATGGGCCCCTCTGTGCAGGTTTTCTGCTTTTGCCTCCAAATAGCTCACCAACCTAACGAGACAACATATGTAACACAAAACAACTTAGTGACTCCATGACACCCCCACCAGCCCACATGACCCCGACACACAGGACACTGAGGGTGACTCCAGAGGGGGTTGGTCCTGCTGCTCAGAAGGTAGAGAGGGAGCACATCCTCAGACCCACGGAAGCACCATGGTTTTTAAGTAAAAACATTCTTCTCCTCATTTCAGACTCAGTAAACCGTTTTCTTCAAAGTAAATACCAATACCTATTACTATGAGAGACCCCAAGTGGCCTCAGAGTGAGCTCAGCCATCGGGGAAGGTGTGTGCCGGCTCCGAGGGGGGGCCTCACGGCCTTGGGCAGGTTCCTCGCCCCCCAGCCCAGGGCAGAGAGCAGCCCCTCATGCACAGAGACATTCTGAGGGAGAAGGAAACTAACCACTAACCACTCGGGCACTAGCCCTAAGCCCCACACCTAGCACTTTGTAACAGCTGCTGGAAAAACACCCAAATGCCTGGATAATAAAAGAAATTTCCCCTTCTAAAAGAAAGCACTGAAAGAAAACATCTAAAACCAAACTTGTTCTTAGAAAATGCAAAAGGCATCAAGTCATTTTTTAATTGCAACGAAATACAGACGGGCTGTCTGACCTAAACTCGGTGTAATGAGGACGCTGCTTCTGTCCATGCAAGCAGGCGTGATGGGCCTCTGAGCTCTCCTACGGCGGCCACCCAGGCCGCTCAGGTGACTGGGAGCACCGGGAACATCTACTCCTCTGATGGATTATAAAATCCTAAACACAGCATCAGCTCTCCACGCCACCCAGGTTCCCAGCTCACAGGTTACGTGACGACCGTCATGACTCAGTACTTGAAGCAATGGGCCAGGCCTTTCAGTTCCTGGTCTGCACTCCCAAGCAGCTTCGGCTTACGGACCTAAGGAACCTGATCCATCACTTACCTAAAGTCAATCTCTGCAAGAGTCTCCAGAAGCTCCGTCCTCACCAGCCAGTAGGAGCTGCTCCTCAGGGCCAGCACATCGGTGACCAGCTGCAATCCCAGCTCGCTGTGGCTGCTGCTGCAGAGGCTCATGACGCAGTGCTGGAAGACAAGGCCGCCGCGCGACACTGGCGGGCTCAGGGGCGCTGCCGCCGCCTCCTGAAGCTTCCAACATCATGCCTCCACATGCCCGCTTCCTCTCACGGCAGCAGGGAGGCTGCACTTTCCCCACGTCTCTCAGAAATGTCACTGACTCCAGTTTCAAACTAAATGCGTCCCCTTCCCCAACACTTTTCATTCTTCCTTCCGCTGCGGTCTTGGTCACAGCCTCCACTGCCAGAAACCAATTTCCCGACCATGGATCGGGGGTAAACCACTCCATTCTAAAACGAGTGTCAGACCCCGGGCCAAGGGAGGACCTGTGCCCTGTGCTAAGCAGCCCAATACTCGGTGGCCCCCAGCCACAGCACAGCTCCAGCGGCTCGCCCGTTCCTGCCCCTCGGGGCGCACATGGGCACTTCCACACAGCGGACACAAGCAGCCTGCTGTGCTCCCGGAGAGACAGACCGATTGAAACCCGGCAAACATCTGAAACTAAGGAACAGCTCTGGCCATGACATTCTGAAAATGGATGACATGCTATTCACGTGACAACTGTTGGGTTTTTGCTTTGATTTTCATGAGCTGGTCGTCAGTGCTGTTGACTGGCCAGGTGTGGGTTACAGAGCAGCTCTCAGGCCGCCACGACCAGGCCGGAGGCACTGCAGGGACACAACACGGAGCTCACTAAATGATCTCACGCTGCGTCCCCCTCCCCAGCGTTCTGTGGGTCCAAGGGCGCCGGTGGGGTTTGATTCAACAGGTCTCACCCTTCACGATGGCAAAGTACATTTCTAAATAGACCCTTTAGGAAAAGGAGCATTTCAAACAAACACTCTGAGTCCTGAAACTTCCACCACACTCTGGTGAACCTTGACTGGCAATGCTTTCTTCCCACCGCGGTGTGGTGGACACACACACATCTGCTACCGTTTACAGCTCTGGAACGTCCAGGACTATCTAGCATTAAGCCCAACTATAGTTACGACGATAGTAAAATCTCCACTGATCAAAGAATCCATTTCCACAAAACATCACGCTTACCCTCACAGCCGTACAAGCCAGCTTGCAAGTCACAGAAGACTCATCCTTCAAAGTTTTCTGCAGCAAAGGAATGCAGTCCTCCAGAGAAAATGTGTTTCCTGACCAGAAGAGCAAACAGTATGTGCCGTTATGTAAACCTGAACTTGGGCATTCTACCTAGAAAACACACTGAAGGGACGCCTGGGTGGCTCAGTTGGTTAAGCAACTGCTTTCGGCTCAGGTCATGATCCCGGAGACCCAGGATCGAGTCCCACATCGGGCTCCCTGCTCGGCGGGAAGCCTGCTTCTCCCTCTCTCACTCCCCCTGCTTGTGTTCCCTCTCTGGCTGTGTTTCTCTCTGTCAAATAAATAAAATCTTAAAAAAAAAAAAAAAAAAAAGAAAACACACTGAAAACTCCGCCATTACCTGTCAGGGCCCTGACGGTGCCCAACCAGTCTCCCACTTGGAAGCGGGACCTGCTGAGGATGGAGGAGATGAGGGTCCCACAGAGAACAGCCGTGGCCCCTCTGACCTGGGGGTCTCCGTGATCGATGTAGCTCAGGACGTCTGACACGTACTGCTCCTCTGCAGAGATAAAGGGCCCAGCCGCTGGACAAGCCCCTGCCACCAGCTAGCTAGCTCAGAATAAAAGCTTCATTCTCAGGAAAGAAAAAAAAGGGGGGGGGGGCAACCCAAATCTAGAAGAGACTTCAGCATAATAGCCATGAGCGGTAAAAAAAAAAAGTGTGTTGGGGTTTAAGGATTCTAGAGTCATCACAGCCTTGCTATCACTTCAACACAATAGGTGGTCTGGATTATAATTCCAGGCTGCCACCCAATAATCAAAATTCTAAGATTTCATTTCCAAAAATAAAAAAAAGACTAGACAGACTCAAACCAGTCCACACTTACCTAATTTGGTTCAAAAGCACAAGTGTGTCCCCTCGCCCAAAGAAAGGGACAGAACACTGGAGGGTAATTTCACAAGCGTGGTCCCTCGCCCATCTACTCCAACACGAGTGTGTGCCCCAGAGCGGGCGCTCCGGGAGCTGGTCTGCGGCCGCCCTGCTCGTCTCCGGCCCCACCTGTCTCTGAGTCTGAACATCTGGCCTGCTGAGTGTGGCCCAAAGCCACTCTGATCATACCCAGTTTGTGCTTTCCGTAAAACTCCAGTATGTGTATGAAGTGGTTCCTGCAGTCCCACCTGTCTACTGTCTCGGTGTGTGTGTTTAAATTGCATCGATAGGGAGCTCAAAAAGCAAAAAACATCACTATTTATGTGTTTTATACGGAGCTACAACACAGGTCAAAAACACCACAGATTAACTCAGAATACATGTTACTAAACTAAAAGAGCCAAGATGGTTTGAGATAGTTTTTGAAGTGACGACTGAACATGAGGGCCACGCCGCGACCCTGTAACATACCAGGGTAGTCCACGGCGTCAAGAGGCACTTTATAAAGTTTGCTGAAGAAAGACTCGGGATGAAGGGCGACGGCAGCTCCCACACAGCTGAGCGCCAGCGCCTTCACGCTGACCCTCACGTCCCTGTCCGGAACCAACACTGCAAGGAAACCACCGAGGTCACCTTCAAAGCAGCCGACATTTAGTTTGCGCAGAAACAGAACTCGACCCAGTAAGCCACTCCCCCGGCATCCCTCCCTCTCCCCCGTCAGTCAGTGAGAGCCAGCGCCGGCCCAGACTCTACGCGCCCCCTCTGCTCCAGCCACGAGGCGCGAATCAGCTGCCCAGGTAGCCGTGACACCTCGATGTTTCCTTCCCCTCTGTACCTGCCATTCTAAATACTTACCATTTTTCTCCCCTGTCAGCAAAAATGAAGCAGACAGAAGGCGGACACAGTGGACAAGAGGAACGGAATCGTCGTCGGTAGCCTGTCCTATGTCACCTCTGATCCGGCAAGGCTGAAACAAAGAACGCCACACTCGTCTGTCTTGGGGTCGAGGAACCAGTACATTCACTCCTAGTGTGTTCAACGAATAGGCCCAGGGCAGCAATTACGCGGGTGCTGGGGACCCATTTTGTCCACACAAACCCGGCCTCACAGACCACGGTGGGGCAGAATCAGAGCTGTCAGAGGTGGCTAAGCCACGGGGCCGCGCAGACGGTGGCTGCAATGAGCTCAGAGTGCAGGGAGGGCACGCTGGAGAGAGGGCACTGGGAGCCAGCACTCGGGAGAGGCTGCTGGGGAAGCAGAGTGTGAGCCACCATCCAGAGGACAAGGGGAAGCTACTTAGGCCCAGGCAAGAGCCCTGGGAATGCCTAGAGCTGCGAGGGGCAGACCTGGCTGGAACAGGACCTGGAAGGAGGTGCGGAGGCCACAGGATGATCGAGCATCTATAGACGGACTAAGTATAAAACTGTCTCCTACCCTCAAGGAACTTGAAATCAACTGGGAAGGCAAGACGCTTACAGGTAAAGGGGTAAGCAATTCAGAGATATTTTTATAAGCAGTTCAATGGATAAAGTCAACAACAACAAAAGAAGCCCAAACCTGATTAAAAACTGAGCTAAGGACTTGAATAGACATTTCTCCATTTCTCCAAAGACAACATACGAACGGGCCACTAAGCTCATGAAAAGCTGTCCCACGTCACTCATTATTAGGGAAACGCAAGTCAAAACCACGGTGATGCCCAACCTCACTGCCAGTACGACGACTACTCTCAAAGAAAGCCTGAAGAGGGCAAGGCTTGGCGAGAACCCAGGGAAACCAGAACCCTGTGCGTGGCTGGTGGGAGGCGACCTGCTGCGGCTGCTGTGGACAATGGCGTGGAAGGTCCTCAGAAAAACCCTGTAACTGGAACTACCAGAGGACCCTGAAATTCCACCCCGAAACAACTGAGAGCAGGGTCCTGAAGAGATGGCCGCACCCCGGGTCCCAGCAGTGTCGTTCACAATGGCCAGAAGACAGAAGTGAGTGTCCACCAACAGATGAACAGAAGAGCTAAGCGGGGTTCCTCTGCTCGGTGGGCTATCCTTCAACGTCAGAGAGGAAGGGAATCCTGACACCTGCTACAAGACGGATGAAGCCTGAGGACATGATACCCAGTGAAATAAGCCGGTCGCAAAAGAACAAATAGCGCATGGTTCCACCCGTATGCGCGTGCTAGGGCAGCGACGTCCACAGAGACACAAAGGAGATGCTGGGAGCCAGGGGCCGCGGGAGGGAGGAATGGGAAGCTGGTGGCGAATGGGGACAGAGTTTGGATCTGGGGAGAGGGAAAAAGGTCTGGAGATGGAGGGTGGTGATGGCCACACAGCGTGAAGGCACTTCCGCCACCGAGGGCACGCCTCACCACAGCTGCAGTGGCAAACTTTATGTGTACTTTATCACCATAAACGAACGTGCACACAACCCCGTGAAGAAAAGCAAGAAATGCTGCAGGATGAACTTGACCATCAACCGAATGGCCCAAGAAATCGGGCCAGGCAGTAATCAGCATAAGACAGATCTGCCCGGGGAAGGACCCTCAGGGAGGCAGAACTTCAGGCCGTTCTCAAGGATTTGGGCAGCATGTGCAGAGGCAGGAAAGAAGAGCACACCGAGGAAGGGGCCACTACTTAAGGGGAAACAGGTGGGCAGCAGCTCAGAGACGGGGAAGCTTGAAGCAAGGCACACAGAGAGTAGCCAGAGTGACTACGAACACTCGCCCGAGCTCAGAAGGCCACGGGGTCTCCTGCCTAATCATCTCACCTTGTTTTCTTGATCTCCTGGTTCAGCGGCTTCGTCTCTGGAGACGAATTTATCTATACTGCCGTCAGAGGGCTGTCTGCTGCGGCCCATGCTTTTCAGTAAACGTGCCTGCTGAAGGGCTTCAAAATCAGGGAAAATGAGATTGAGTGACAAGTTTCCAATCAAAAAAAACCCCCAATATTCATATTTATACAAAGTCCCCATGAGACCAGAATTCGGATCAGGAACAAGGACTGTCATTACTCAACTGACCTTCGTCATTTGCTATTTACAACTCAGAAAACAAAGATACCCAAAGATTTCTTCTTGGAAGCTAAGCCAAGACTGAGATGTCAGGGTTGAAAACAAGACCATTCCACAGTGCGGCACTGCGGTCCACCCACCCACTGAAGAGCTTCCGAAAGCATCTGCGTCTTCATCTGGAAGCAAGCCCGTGGCTTCCTCATCCTCATCCTGCGGCTGTATGATCGGCATCCCCGAATACTGGCTGTCGGCACCGTCTAACACCTGCACGGTTCGAGAGGGGCTGGTGAGGGCTCTGAAGGGACAGGCTCTCCGACATGGAAAGGCAAAGGCAAAGCCAGAAATCACACAGACTCACACAAAGGTCACTTCCTGAAATGCACGGAGAGGCGTGTATGCCAGTGAGTGAGATCCACTGATCGCACATTGCTACGACATTATAAAAAGCTTTACGACTATAAAAATGCCAAAGAAATCCCAACCTGATAATTTCTCTGTGATGTTAATAAAAAAAAAATCTAAACAAAAATCTTTACTTTCACAAGGAAGTGTTACCGTAAGTCAACAATGAGGAAGATCTTTTAGATAAACACCTAGCACTCTACTAGGTCAGCTTCTAAACCAGTAGGACTAAATCAGCTAAGTTTTAGACACAATGTATCATATACTTGGCCAAAATTATGATTCCATATTGCGAAACTTTGCACATTCACTTGAAATACCATGTAATTTACCTGAAAAACTGAGTGATGGAACCTTAATATAGTAGCAACGACTGAAATAAACTCTGTATCATTTTTTTTTTTTTTTAAGATTTTATTTATTTGACAGAGAGAAACACAGTCAGAGAGGGAACACAAGCAGGGGGAGTGAGAGAAGGAGAAGCAGGCTTCCCGCCGAGCAGGGAGCCTGACGTGGGACTCGATCCCAGGTCTCCAGGATCATGACCTGAGCCGAAGGCAGTCACTTAACCAACTGGGCCACCCAGGCGCCCCAAACTCTGTATCATTTTTAAAGTCATTCCAAATCCTCAGAGTTAAATAAAAAACATCAAGCCACATATTCAAAATCAATCAAGAAAGAAATGATTTCCTCCATTCTCCCAATTAGTTTAAAAAAACCTCACCTCCGTTAAAAAAAAAAAAACAACATATATTAAAATGAGAAATTTTACCATAATAAAAACAGTATCTCTTGAATATTTTACAACACCCCAGGCAGGATCAAAAACCACTTTATATGTATCACTGTAAGTCTTACAGTGCCAAGTACTGTTACCCTCAATTTGTGGAAAAGAAAACTGAGGCAAGAAGGGACACATGTGCTCCAGGCAGCACGGCTAGGAAACAGCCGAGCCAAAATTCTCATCCTGGTGGCTCCCAGCAGCGGGCCCTTAGCCACTGCACTGGGCTGTCTCACAAGGACATTCCCTATCCCTGTCCCCTTCACTTGTTCCTTTTCTCCATGACACTCATCACCATCTGAATACGAATTTGTTTACTTACTGACCGATCTCTGGCTTATTATCTGGCCCGCACATACAGACACACACTGTATCTGGAAGGTGGCGGTAACGTCATCGCCTAAGGAGCAAACCTGGCCCACCACCTAGGTCACGTACACATAGTCAGTGGCTGCTGGCCCAGCACAGAAGCAGCCGGGAATGTGCGACAGGGGCCATATGGCTTGGAAAGCCAAAGATCTTTGCTGCCCGGCCCAGTATGGAAGGCGTCTCCCGACTCCTAGTCTAGAACGTTAGTGTCATGGAACGAGCAGTTTCATATGTTATGCCCTCTACTTCGTGCCCAGCTTGTTAACAATCCCTGGAACTTTATAGGCGCTCGATATACTTGTTCAGCAAATAACTAACGATCACACATCAGACATGGGAGCATCCCATGAACCAGAAAAGAACTGTGGGGGTTATCAAGGGAAGGTGTTCATTCTCTACAGGCCAGAGAGACCGCACAGGCCCCGTGCCCAGCACTATTACCCAGTGAACAACGGGGTAGTTTCAAAAGACTGAAAGATTTCAGAATTTCCTATGGCCTTTCTTTCCTATTTCTAACAAACCCACCAGAAATCATCCTTTGTAAAGGGGCAAGATACCCATGGAAGCTGGTGCAGTAAACACACAGCATGGTCTCCCCCCACATGCTTACCAGCCAGCACTTTACCTAACCTTCTCTTTTCCCTGCGTTTCCAATTACTGCCCTGCCCTTCCCCAGGCCTTCTAGTTAAAAACCCCAACTCTGAGCCCACAGCCCTACGCAAGCAACTGTAGATACACGCGGCCATCAGAAACTCAGCCCACGGGACAGCTAGAGAACGGCTCAACAGGAACTGGCCAGCGTTTTCGCTCATGATTTTGTCATTCAATGCTTCTGCGCTCAATCACATTAAAAAAAAACCCAAATCCAAACCAAAGCAAAACCAAAATGTTCTTGGGGCGCCTGGGTGGCTCAGTGGGTTAAGCGACTGCCTTCGGCTCAGGTCATGATCCCGGAGACCCGGGATCGAGCCCCGCATCGGGCTCCCTGCTCAGCGGGAAGCCTGCTTCTCCCTCTCTCACTCCCCCTGCTTGTGTTCCCTCTCTAGCTGTGTTTCTCTCTGTCAAATAAATAAATAAAATCTTAAAACAAAAACAAAAACAAAATGTTCTTAATGAAATCTATACAAGAGGTGCCTGGGGGGCTCAGTCGTTGAGCGTCTGTCTCCGGCTCGGGTCATGATCCCAGTGTCCTGGGTTTGAGCCCCACATGGGGCTCCCTGCTCAGCTGGAAGCCTGCTTCTCCCTCTCTCACTCCCCCTGCTTGTGTTCCTGCTCTAGCTAAAATCACAATTAATTGCTCTCTGTCAATTAAATAAAGTCTAATAAATAAATAAATAAATAAATAAATAACTACAAATAGAGTCTATTCAAGAGTAACAGAACACTTAATAAGAACAAATTGTTTTTTAAACAGTGGTGTGTTTAACACCGTATCACTTTCACCAAACTTGGTGATCAGACCATCTTTAAGGTCCGTCCTTCTTGTCCACTAGAAATACTTAATTCCATGCTCTATAAGACGGGATATGTTGTAGAAGGTTTTGAAAAGCCAAAAAAAAAAAAAAGGCTAAATACACAATATTAATGTCTTTAGTTACAATGCATTAGGACCAGAGACCTGTTAATAGATAGCCTCCTCAGGGATTTTTTTAAAAAACGATTTAATATGTGCCCAACAAGTTCTCAATGAATTTAAAATGCATTCAATGTTAGAACAGTTTATATCATCAACTAACCTAATTTCTGACCTCCGTGTTCAAACACAAATGACACTTGGGCACTGCCCTCAGGGAGGGTCTCAGATGGGGTTGAACTCCCCATTAATGACCTGAGCTGGTGACCTCTGCTCTCTTCTTAGCGAGTGAGGCGGGAAGAGGGAAATAAGCTGGAGGGGCTGGGCCTGTAGGCGAGAGCCACCCACTCACAATTTCAGAACTGTCCGATGGGGTCACAGCTGAATCAGGCCCCTCGGTGGTGGTCTGGGAGCTGTCGCTGACTGGGGAGGAAGCCTGGGTGCCATCGTTCAGGTCCATGGCCGGGTCGGACGGGACGGCACTGATCTGGCTGGAACTGTGGCTCAGGATGTCCTCCTCATCGCCGTCGGTGGCAGCGCTCACCAGGTCACAGCCGGTCAGATCCCCCGAGTCTGGCTGCAGCGTGTGCTGTGAGCGGGGCTGCTCAGTGATGATGTCGTGGCCCACAGAGTCGGCGGCTGAACTGGCAGAGCCAGGCGTGGAGACGCCGGAAGAGGCAGCCAGCTCGCCACCAATCTCACCCTTGACCGAGGCTGAAGACAAAGAAACACTCATTCCTCAAAGGGCCAGGAAAAAAACGTTCAAAATACCCCAAAATTCATGGTCACCGAATGCTTTAACTGCCAAAAATCGAGAAATACAGTGAAAATATGAACTAGCAAATGTCAAAAATAAGACAAGAGTGCATTCTTCAAAGGTCACTCAAGTGAATTAGCCACCATCTGAGCAAGTTGGCTTCACTGCTCCCTCGTGAGGGGCAGGAGAAGGGCGGGGAAGAGGCAAGGAAGGGGCAGGGAAGGGACCAGGAGAAAGGCAGGAGGGAGGCACCAGTGCCCTTCCCTGAGGGCTACCTGGGAAGGCGGGGCTGCTGCCCTCGGATCTGGACTCCGAGTCACCCTCCAAGGCCGCCGCTTCTCCGAAGAGCACTTTCCCTAGGAAATGATGTAGCAAGAGTCCTTAAGCTTGCTACGGGAAGGACTTAAAAAATTAAAGAGATGCACATTAAGCATATTTAATTCACTCTCTCATACGGTATATATATAAAGTATTTTTGTACCTCTGATGTGCTAAACACAAAAAATACCAACATATTATATCTAGACATTATTAAAATCGATAAACCTATGTGGCACAAGGCTAAAAGCAATGACTCTCAAACTATACCACCAAGTATTTTAATAATTAATAAGTACTTACTTAGATCTGTATTAATGTTGGATAGTTCGTGTTACTATTTGATCTTAAAGACTGTAAGCTGAGACTAGAACCAATCCCGCTAGCCCTTAAGACGCTCAGGTCGTAATCAGAGCACACTCACAACTGCGTGCTCGCGGCCAACAGGAATCGAAATAAAAGCTTAAAGGCAGAAAGTTCATAAGGAACTGTCCCCCCAGAGGACACCTCCACTCTGTTCTCCTCTGAGCCGCCAGCCTCTACAGTGATAATCAGAACCTGAGCACCACATGATCTGGGAGGATGGAATAATACAGTTCATCTTTTGCAAAGTTGTAAAAATGTATTTTACAGTTCTTGGTTTCCAAGTTACATCAGTTTGTTATAGTGTTAAAAAAAAAGGAAAAGAAAAGTCTTAAGATGGTTTAACTGGACTAATTAAATCACTATGGTTACACTGCACATAAAGGGCACTAAATGACACTCTAGAAATGATTACTGGCAATTTCCAACGTCTAACTTCACTACTTTCCAAGGAACAGGTCATAGGTGTGTCAACTTCTGGAAATCTATACTGATGTGACATTAAAAGGGGAAAAAAGGCAAAGAAAAACCAAAGGAAACCCAAAATCTAGATAAAATGGAACACAGAACCTTGGCTTCTGTAAGTAACAGGATCGTCCCTTACAGACCAAGCAGCCAAACCCAAGAAAGCAGGGAAGGACCCCACTGCGCACAGGGGGTAACGAGAGCAGTCTGCACCCTGAGAATCAGGGGTTGCTCCCCTGTCCCAAGGAGCCGTCCTCAAGGGGTGCAAGGTCCCAGCTGCTGCCAGAAGGGCCCCGCCAAGCCGCGAGACCAGCCCCTGCCCTCAGCCACCGCCCACTGTCAACCCTGCTGTTCTTGTGCACAGATTTGCAGACCTCACGTGGAAAAAAAAAAAGAATTTTTGCAACCACAAGAAAAAAGCTTAAAAACTGTAGCTCTCAATGAAAAAGGAAAACAAAACAAAACAACGGCAAAACCACTATAAACACACAAAAGATACTGAGGACACACCAACTTCCTACCCAGAAGGAACAGCTCATCTCAACAGTGGACCGCCCAGGAAGGCAGGTAAGTAAGAAGGCACCTCGGTCGCTGCCTGCACGGTCCCCTCCTGCTTCAGGAACAGAGAGACCGGCTGCCTGGAAGTCGGGGGCCTTCAAACAACCTCAGGGTTTCAGCAATTTCTCACACTTGATTAAATACACCGCACTGTGACAGCCCAAATATGACGGACGCTAGGTTCTCGGAAATGTTTCCTTACCCCAGTCAAGGCTGGAATATTCGTCCTGCTAAGGCTCCCTTCACTACCGCCAGTGACACCAGGCATTAGGCTCGCAAACCCTCAACTCACAACACACGAGAATATTTGTATGTTATGTACTGATTATACCTCAATAAGTTCTTAAAAAAGAGTCATCTCTTAAGATTTCAAAATAGAAAATGGCAGCAGTTCTTCCCTCTGGAAATCCAGACTGGAAAAGAAAATAACTGGCGGGGTAAAATGTTCATGTGTACCAAAGCTATCCGATCAGAGATCAGAAACACCTTAATAAAAATAAATTGACTATTCTCACAACGTCCTGGCACGGACAAAGCCAAATACAGCTGAAAAATTACCATCAGCCCAAATTAACCAAATAATCAAGCAAACATCATTCCTGACTCACGCTGCACAGGATTCACAGGAAACGAAAGTCACCTGTATAAAATATAACACAGTCTCTAAGGCAGAAGCAGGCGAATGAGGGGAGGCCATTTCTGCAAATCCAGTTTCATGGGAAGGAAGCCACAGCCGGGAGCTGAGCTTCGTCCACGGCTGCCTTCTGCCATAAGACAGAGCCAAACACAGAGGAGGCAGGAAGGCCCACAAGACTAAAACAGGCCTTTTATACAAAAAGTTCGCTGACCCTTGACCTAAAGCATTAGAAATTCATGGCAAAGCCATTCTGATAAACAGCAATTTTCCGAGGCCATCCTGCAGAAGCATTCCGGCCCGGTTCTGTTCATACATACATCACTGTGGGGAGGAGGTTCAGGCAGAAATGCAGAAAAGCAGTGGGACCCAACATGAGACTCTGATCTCTGAAATAATCACCTTTTTGTTTTCTTGAAAGGACAGGGCTGCAGGAAGAACCGCCTCCAGCTGTAAATAACAGAAAATGACAGATCAAAGTAAGGTAACAAGTTGTTAAAATGCAGACGGCATTTGACAATGTTCAAGAAGTGTGATTCAACTTTAAAATTAGAGCGTGTGAACGTATTTCCACAGGCGGTGCTTCAACACCGGAATCCCGACACACGAAAAGCCCACCAACACCCCGATCCACAGTTCTAAAGATACGACACTAAGTGTCAAAGCAGCACAAAGAACATGCATTCAAAAAGTCAAATTAAAAACCTCGGCACTCTGAGACTGCTTGGTCGACTACTAATCAGATATAAGTTTTCGTTAGAAATGATCATTACTCATTAGCGTTTGCATGGCATGCACTGCCCAAAGGACTCTGGAGGGCACAGGACGTGGGCAGGCACATCCTCGCTTTGTGCTCGTGACTCGGGCGACCATTTATGTTCAGACTGGGCAGCAGTGAGGCCTCCAGTCAAACCCTTTAGGTGGTCAGCGCTGCTGAGGAAAGGCCACACGGCACGTGCGCTGTGCTCAAGCAGCCTGGGGGAGGCCCGAAGCCCCCCGAGGCCCCAGAAGCCGCCTCCGTGCCAAAGCCAGTCCTCAAGGCCATGCTTCTGGGGTCCCATCTAGTCCAGCTCTCAAGGGGCAGGAGGAAAACCAGTGGCCAGGCCACAGGGCAGCACCCCGTGGAGGGATGGGGGCCCAACCCCCAAAAGCATAAAGACGAGCAGCGACAGGGTTAAAGAGAGGGTGTCCTAGAGTCAGTGAGGACAGCAAAAAATGGGCCTCAAGGGCAGAAAGGAATTCAAAAATCCCCATAGGGACCTGAAGATCCCCATCTCTGGCCCGGCGGCCTGAGGGTCCTGCAAATCCTTCCCCTGGAGTTTCGGTTTCACGGTGGCCGAGGTGCCACGGGGAGGCAGCGGGGCCAGAGTGGAGAAGCCAGCTTCAGAGGCGGGCCTCGAGAGGTCACCTGACCTTGCCACCCTGCCGCCCTCCCGTCTCCAGACCGGGTTTCCGAGGAGCGGAGCCGCGCCCTCCCTGGCACAGGCTCAGGGCGCAGGGAGCGTACCCAGGAGCTCCACGATGCTGCCGCTGCGGCTCCGGCAGCTGGGCTGGTGGCGCGGGGCGCTCAGGGGCCCCCCGCCCGGCGTGCTCAGGGCCTGCAGGAGCTCGGGCGGCGGCGTCCGGAAGAGCTGCTGCAGGAGCTCCAGCGCACCGGTCACAGCGTTGTGGTCTTGGTGCTGGCTGTAGTGCAAGGCCAGCTCGTAAACCTGGAAAGAGAGGTGCAAGTGTGACGGCAGTGGGTTCTGACAGGCGTCCAAGGTTCTGTGTGTGAGCCTGACGCTGGCCAGGTTTGTGCCTCCGTTTCTGCCTCTAGAAATGTCTCCATCACGTCTACCCATGTGGTCACGGCTTCCATGACGTTTTCTAAATTCCTGTGACTACCCACTGTGAGAGGAGCTCCTTACCCATCAGGAGAGCACCCCCACACGTGCAGCAGCGTGCAAACGAAGGCCACTGTCGCATAAGGGGCACGCACAGCTCATCCACAGTCTGCAAGAAACACTGCCCTGGCACCACGGGAAGTTTCGCGACGTATGAGAGGCATCACGTCAAATTTTACTAGTACTCTTAATACCATATCATACGGACATGGGGAATGCACTTTTTTTCTTGTATATTTTTAAAAAGATTTTACTTATTTATTTGAATGAGAGACAGAGAGTGGATGGGAGGGGCAGAAGGAGTGGGAGAAGCAAAATCCCTACTGAGCTGACACAAGGCTCAATCCCAGGACTCTAGGATCATGACCTGAGCTGAAGGCAGATGCTTAACTGACTAAGCCACCCAGGTGCCCCTTTTCTTATTTTTTGTTTAGTGATCTCTACACCCAGCATGGGGCCTGAACTCATGACTCTGAGATCGAGTGGCGTGCTCTTCAGACTGAGACTGAGCCAGCCCAGCACCCCTCTTTTTCCATTTCTTTAGCATTGCCCAATAATACTAAGCACCTAGTTCGATTTGGATTTGAGATGAACAAATAAGTTGGTGGCCTAACTATGTCCTATGCAATTTCAGGCATACTGTACCACAAAACTATTCATGATTTCTCTGCAATTCAAACTGAACTGGCACCCTGTATGTTTATTTGGTAAGTTGGGCAGCCCTACCTTTACTATCATCAAAGTCACACACATTTTAAAAAGACAGTCTAGGTGGCGCCTGGGTGGCTCAGTTGGTTGAGCGACTGCCTTTGGCTCAGGTCATGATCCCGGAGACCAGGGATCGAGCCCCACATCGGGCTCCCTGCTCGGCGGGAAGCCTGCTTCTCCCTCTTTCACTCCCCCTGCTTGTGTTCTTTCTCTAGCTGTGTTTCTCTCTGCCAAATAAATAAATAAAATCTTTTTAAAAAAAAAGTCTAGAAGGGTATAAAATAAAAAGTCGATGTCTCAGAGGCAGCGTCTTCTAAGTGTTGATGCCTGGTTCTTGAGGGGAGCCCCTCTCAGCGCAGGAGCTGCAGGTCTGCAGACACCGTCCACGGGCCAAAGCTGGCCCCACATCCGCTTCCGCACAGTTCTCTGGGAACGCAGGCACCTCTGTGTGTCGTCTGTGGCTGCTTTCCGGCTCTCCCGGGAGGGCTCAATAGTTGGCCCCCTACAGAAAAAGGCTGCTATGCCCTGCTCATGTCTGAGAAGCCCTGAGCCCTTCCAGGACCCACACCGGTGCCTGTCAGCGCACACGGGCTCACTCCACAGACTGGGCAAAGGCTACAGTCTCTAAAACGCCTCCCGAGTCCCCGCGTCTGCTCAGACCCCGCTCCCCCATCAGCATCGGCTCAGAACCAAGCTTCTCCAGTGCGCCTCCTGGATCCTGGTCACAGAGGGCTCCCCACTTTGTGCCCCTACAGCACCCTCCGCCCACCACCTGACCATGCCATTTAGTGATTGTCTGCTTCCTTCTCCCAGATCAATGGTCTCCAAAATTTCCTAAGCAGGGTTTTCTTTAAAAACATCACAATAGGGGTGCCTGGGTGGCTCAGGTCATGGTCCCAGATATCTATGATCGAGCCCCGCATCGGGTTCCCTGCTCGGCGGGAAGCCTGTTTTCTCCCTCTCACTCCCCCTGCTTGTGTTCCCTCTCTGGCTGTGTTTCTCTCTGTCAAATAAATAAAATCTTAAAAAAAAAAAAAAATCACAATAAAAGGCTGATTATGCAATCCTGATGCTTACGTATTTATCGTAAAATATTACAGGGGCTCCTGGGTGGCTCAATTGGTTAGACGTTTGTCTTTGGCTGGGGTCATGATCCTGGGGTCCTGGGATTGAGCCCCATGTCAGGCCCCCTGCTCAGCGGGAAGTCTGCTTCTCCCCCGCTCTCTGCCCCTACCACCCCCTCATGCTCTATCACCCACTCTCTCTCTCAAATAAAATATAATTTTTAAAAATATTATGTACTACAGAACTCAGATATCATGTACATTATAAAATGTATAACTAGTCATTAAGCATCTGCCTTCGGCTCAGGTCATGATCCCAGGGTCCTGGGATAGAGCCCCACATCGGGTCCTTGCTCTGTTCTCCCTCTCCCTCCTCCACTTCCCCTGCATGTGGTCCCTCTCTCAAAAATAAGTAAAATCTTAAAAAAAAAAAAAAAGTTAATTTACACAATGGGGTGGCAAGTGATACATTCAACTGCCAGGCGTTCCATAAGACAACCTGTTTCTCCAACAAATGAACTCCGATTTTATTTGCATGCTGATTCCAAAAGAGGAGAGTAAACACCTGACAAAGGGTGAGTGGGTATTTGATATTCAGGAAATGTTCCTTTGTTTTAGATGTGACAATAGGGGATGGCTGGACAGCTCAGTCGGTGAAGCGTCCACCTTTGGCTCAGGTCATGATCCCTGGGTCCTGGCCTACTTCTCCCTCTGCCTCTTTCTCTGTCTCTCATCAATAAATAAATAAAATGATAAAATAAAATAAATAAAATAAAATAATTAAATTAAATCTAAAAAATAAAATAAAATAAATAAAATGTAAAATATAACAAAATAAAATAAAGTAAAATAAAGATGGTGCTGGTAAATGCTGATAAAAAAATCAGCTCTCCAGGAAAAAGAAGTTTATATGTTAAAAAGAAATGTGACAATGGCATCATCATTAAGTTTTAAAAACAAAGACGAGTTCTCACCTATAGGGACACACATGAGACTACTTACAGATAAATTAATATGGTGATTGGGATTTGCTTCAAAATAAGATAAAAAGAGAGAAGGATGTGGAGTTTATAAGTGAACCGTAACGGGCCCTGAGCTGACAATTACTAGCACAGGTGAGGATAATGGAAGGCGGCTTACGTGTCCTGCCATATGTCTGGAACTCTCCATAGTAAAAAGTAAAACAAACTAACAAACAAGGTAAGGATGAAATAACCTCTTTTTAAAATGTACTATTACCACTCGACTACCCACTTTACTCACTAACACCATGCAGTGATGTTTGTTGTGAGGATAGGATCGCTAAGCGCCATCAAGAGGACGTCATTGCTCATATTCTGTGGGACAGATGAAGGGCAGCCGGCTGGAGCAGAAGGGCCAACCCCAGAGATTCTAAGCCCACGTGTGCTCGGTTACCCCTTACCCGCCTGCACCCCCAGGGCCTCACTGTGTACCAGGAAGGAGTCTAAGCACTTTGTAAATATTATCTGACTCAATGCTTAAATCATTAAATCATCTTCAATTCATGATTTCTATGCAAGAATTATTTTAAGCCACTTACAATCCCATACCTTACAAACTTTAGGCAAAGGACACAACTCATAAGTCTACTTGACTGAATTACCTATGAACTACAATGTCGCCAATACGGAAAACAAAGCCAAGGCAGCCCTCTCAGGACCCCGGATTGTGGGTCTCAACTACTGTATGCGCCACACGACCATCCAACTCACAGAAAGGGAAATGGCTTCCATGGCATCCAGTACTTTAAACATAGTAACCCTAACATGTGAAGCCAAGCTCACAAAATCCAATCACTTAAAATGTAGCTGCCCTATTTCAAGGTTAAGAAAATAACCTGGATGAGTGAGCTGCAAAGAAATGAGGTCCGTCACCGAAGTCAGATGCAGACCATCGTATGGGAATGTGAACAGGGTTTCTTTGTACTGGAAAGAGAAGCCTTAACACACTGTTCCCGTACTCCGACGGACCGCGTCCCCACCTCCCTGGGAGTAGACACGAGTGCACCAGACCGCAGGTTCCAGGGGCAGAGACCACACCCAAAATGCTCACCAATGTGTTCCCAGCACACAGTCGGTGCTCAATACTTAGTGAGGGCACCTGGGTGACTCAGAGGGTTAAGCCTCTGCCTTGAGCTCAGGTTGTGATCTCAGGGTCCTGGGATAGAGTCCCACATCGGGCTCTCTGCTCCGCAGGGAGCCTGCTTCCTCCTCTCTCTCTGCCTGCCTCTCTGCCTACTTATGATCTATCAAATAAATAAAATCTTTAAAAAAAAAATACATACGTACGTACGTACTTAGCGAGTGGAAGAACCCATCTCATGTGTCCTGTTTTACAAACAGGGTCAGAGCATTCGCTGTGCCAGGTCGGACCCTAAGGGGCGTATGTAATAGTCTCGGTGACCTTACGAGAGATAACCTCCATTATACCCTGATGTCACTGCCATCCAGAGGTCATGCTAGGGGTCGTGACCCAGGATCTGAACCAGGTGATCCAGCCGCAAAGACCAAGCTCTTAACTCTCGGTGCTACCACTTCTCTTCCAAAAGTTTTGGCTCTTCCAATGTCCATCATTTACATAGAGGCAGCAGCGTAAGGGCCGTGGCTCCTACCTGGATGAGCTGCTCTGCCGAGGGGGAGACGTCCAGCTCCTTCCGAGTCACCCCAAAGCTGCCCTTCAGGCTCGTGTCCTTGCCCTGCGGCTGCAGCAAGGGCACCAGGTACCTCAGTGTGAGCAGCACCCCGAGAACCAGGAGGGTGGGGTGTTCGCCCTCAACAGGGGCCAGCAAGCCTGTAAGGGGGCAACGAGAACTCTTAACACCGTTATCGGCCAGGGGCTCAGGGCTTCATCTGTTTCCAGGAAGAGCCCCCAGTAGAACCATGTTACGAAGTTGGTAGTGAGGGATAGAGACGGGAAGATGTACAGGTATCTCGTCTTCAGGCCACAATCCAGGAGAGGCTTTACAGGGCAAGCGTCACGCCCTTAGCCGAGCAAGGCCCGTCAGCGTGAGTCCGGGGCGTTTGCTAGTCGGGCACTTATTCCCCATCAAATACCCACGTGCCCCCTCCGTCCGCACTAGCGCTCATCACCATCAACGACTCCAAGGACGGGAGCAGCCGTGAGCAGAGAACCTGCAAGAACCCCAGCCTCCGCTTCTGGCTCAGGGACTCACACCCTCACAGACTGCCACGTGGGGGGCCAGGCCGAGGAAGGCGGCTGGGGCTCCCATGGCCACGTGGGGGGCCAGGCCGAGGAAGGCGGCTGGGGCTCCCATGGCCATGTGGGGGGCCAGGCCGAGGAAGGCGGCTGGGCTCCCATGGCCTCGTACCCGCGGGGCTGCCCGCACTTCTGCAGGGAAGGCTCCTGGTCCTCATTGTCACAACAGCCTACATGGGTGCATGGCGGCCTCAACATCATTCCCATTCACTGGTTGGCCAGAGCCAAAGGGCCCAGGCTGGGAGCTAAAGGATTGCCTGATATTAAAGAATTTTAAAAATGTGTCTCAGGTAAATGCTAGAGACTCCAGCACATGGTGGGGAAATCACTCATACAACTAGCTCTTACCTAAGAGCACATTCAGCAGCCAGCTGTAAAAATACTGGGTTCTTCTCGAGTGCTGGCAGATGCTCACTGCTGAGCCAGCCGCCGTCCGCCGAATGGTTGGGGAGCTTGACTTCAGATTTGCTATGAAAGCCTTTAATAGAACCTAGGACAGCAAAAACCCAAGTAGATAAAAGACAAAACTCCTATGAAGCTTATCATGTTCTCCAAATTCTTACAGAGTATAGGTTCTAAACAACCGGACTTTCCTACCGCTAAATAAAAGCACCCCAGATCTGGGGAAATTCAGAGCAATTTGCAGAAGTGGTCTATTTACTTCCTAACCGTAAGTACGGACTTGCTAAGTGGCTATGTCCTCTACCCAAGAGTGAGAATCTGAGCTTCTAGAAAAGATGGACCCAAAGCATTTGGGTCCAGGGCCAGTAAATGATGCTGTGTAAACTAAAGACAGTGAAAACAGCAACAACAAGTGATGAAGCCAAGGAGAGGAGAGTAGGAGCCAACCACAGGCACATCCCGGTCTAACAGAGGGCTTGCAGACGTGCGGCGAGGGCCACTAACAGGTGCGCTGTGGTCTGGAAAGCGTGCGGACGAGCTGAGCCGCAGCAGCACGGGGCCCACGAGTATTTTCCTAAGGAGAGAAGACGACTTTGTCATGGAACCTTCAGGGTAACCCAAAGGTGATCATGCTAGAATTCCAACAGCGGCCATTTAAGTCTTAACAAAACTATCCAAAGAATGAAAAGGTGTGGGGCGCCTGGGTGGCTCAGTGGGTTGGGCACCCAACTCTTGGTTTCAGCTCAGGTCATGATCTCCTGGTTGGGAGATGGAGCCCCTACACACCGGGCTCCCGGCTCAGCGGGGACTCTGCTTCTCTCTCTGCCGCGGCTTTGACCACCCCCCCCCCCCATCGCGTGCACATGCTCTCTCATAAATAAATCTTAAAGAAAGAAAAAATAAAAGGAGGAAGACAAGGCCTGACCATCTAGCTTCCTGAGTCTGAGAACTAGCTGACGTAAGAACAGCCGCTTCCATGACTCTGAACCCCACCGAGAGCAACAATTTGGTCCCCATTACCGCTGGCACGCAGTGAGCAAAGCTACATGGGCCGGGGACGCCGTTAGGGCCCCACGACGGAGGCGTGACCCTCGGCACACGAGCCTTTCCTAACTGTGTGGTTAGCGGCAGCCGGCTCTCAGAGGCTCCTCCATTGTTGGTGGAGTTAGACGAGACCTCTGGACCCAGAGGGGCACCAGACCCGAAGCCCCAGGACGGCCCCCATGCTTTGTGGCCTCCGGTCCCTCCTGCAGACCCCACCCGGAGACCCAGTCAACTTAGCTCAGACAAACCTTAACTCTGAGAAAAGTTATGGGTCCCTTCAAGGAACTTGTCTGAGTGAAAACCTGCACGCAGACGTCACTGAATTAGATGTGTCATTCCACACCGGCGCACACTTACAAGCGTAGCGAACACCGAGCATTATTGGAAACACTGAGCCCACGGTGAACGTCAACAGTTTGGAATAACACAATCAAATCACAGAGTTTGAGGGGGCTTCTAGTCCAAACCCCACAATGCTGAGACTGCCCGGGGGAAGGCAGCTGGCAGGCACCCGCACCACATGTCAGCCCTTCTCAGAAAGGGGAGGAAGTGCGCTAGACTGGAGGGCGGCCAGCCCCACTGTTCAATAAATGCATCGGACGTGTTTTCAAGAGTACTTCTAAAAGGAAAAGACACAAAATCATTCAACTGTAGAGGCAAGAGTACTGAAGGGGGTGGAAAGGGAAATTACAATCAAAACACGACACCAGGGCACAGCCACCAGAATGGCTACACCTGAAGGGGCCCGCAGCAGTGAGGTCCGGGGGACAGCGAGCTGCGGGCGCTGGGGCGAGCAGGGGCAGACGCACGACAGCGCTGTCCGGAGATGAAGCCCATGTCCCCACAGCCCGGCAGCCCCCGTCCCAGCATCCGCCACGGCAGGCCGCACCCGCACTCCCGACGACACGCGCAAGGGCGGGCGCGGCAGCAGCACTCACCACGGCTAGAGGATGAGGGCCGGATGCTCAGCTACAACAAATGATAAACCGTGGCAGGTTCGCGCAGCGGGGCGCCCTACAGGCATAAACACCGCATGAATGACCACGCCAATGACAGGAAGGGCTCTCACTTACTTAATGTGCAGCAACAAACAAACAACCAGACAAAAAGAATGCATGCTACACAGCTCTACATATGAGCTTCAGAAGCCAGGTCAGTGGTCCCTGGCGGGGGTAGTGACAGAGGCGGGCACGAGGGGCGCCTGGGGGCTGGGAACGCACTACTGCACTCTGTCACTGGTCACCAAGGGGCACAGCGGCAATTCCCGTGCTGCCTGGGCGTGCGCCACATGGGAGTAAAACAAGCCTCAGGAGTCTCAGTCCCTGACAGGCCCCCCTGGGAATGAAAGTACACCTGAGAGGAGGGGACTTCAGAATAGACAGGTTGTACTGGGTGTGAACGCACCTCCAAAATCACGTGCACAAGTCTTTAAAAATATCAACCTGCAAGGATGAAAAGTCAGGACAGGGGCAAGAGCAGACGACAGGCGTCACGACTTCTGCAAGCCAGGAAGGAAGCGAGTGCTGACTGCTCACCTTGTGGCCCCAGGAAGGCGCTAGAGGGAAGCTGTTTTGGGAGCTGTGAGCAGGGAGTCTGAAGGCCGCTAACACAAGGCCAGCTCACTCAAGCCACAGAACTAAAGAACAGCTCAGGCTCGGGAGACCCCGGAGACATCTGAAAGCAGCCTGGCTGCCCAGGTGCGCGCTGCCGGCCACTCATCCCTGGGTCTCCTCTCCCCCAGGGCAGCCCAGGACATGGTCTTCACTTCCCACCTCCCAAAAAGACTGGGGGATAATCTCCAGAGATGTTGGCATTGCCGAGGTCAGACATGGGGCACAGACAGAAGAAGAGAAATGAAGAAAAAGTGTGCATTCTGACCAGTGAGCTCGTTGGCCCCATCTACCCACGGAGTCCAGACAAAGGCAGCCAGGCTTAGCCCTCCAAGCAGGAGAATGAGGAACGCTCCTCCAGTGATACTGACCACCTCAAGAGGAAAAGGCTTACTGACACTGACGCTTAAAGAGATGCAGTGGAAAGCAGGCTCAGCACCCATAACCTCAGGAAGCCCACCACGGGACAGACCCTGCCACACACATGCTTCTCATAAGCTTTTTAGCTCTCACTCAATTGTAGAGGCAAATCTAAATGGACAACTGCCAACATAAAAGTGAAAGACCAGAACAGAGAGAACAGAGGAAGTCAGAAGAAACAGATGATGCAGAAGTCAAAGAAAGTTGTCGAGAAAACCATAATCCTGGGTGCCTGGGTGGCTCAGTGGGTTAAAGCCTCTGCCTTCGGCTCAGGTCATGATCTCAGGGTCCTGGGATCGAGGCCTGTGTCGGGATTTCTGCTCAGTGGGGAGCCTGCTTCCCCCTCTCTCTCTGCCTGCCTCTCTGCCTACTTGTGATCTCATTCTGCGTCAAATAAATAAAATCTTTTTTAAAAATTAAAAAAAAACGTAATCCAATATCCTCAGAAAATAAGGAGTATATTCACAAGGCAAAAAGAGAATCCCAGAAAACATAAACATTCTGAACACAAGAAGGAGCTCTTAGAAATTAAAAATACAACAGCAGGAACAAAAACTCAACAGAAGGGATTAAGATGGACATCTAGAAAGTACAGAAAAAAAGAAAAGGAAAACAGAAATAAAACATAACACAAATTCCATCCCAGTAAGGGAGTATGCCTAGAAAGGTAAAGATACGGCATCTAGAACTCAGGCATCCAACCGGAGAGCGGCAAAAACAATTCCTAGGAGGACAGCAAAGAAAAGTCCTCAGACCTAAAGAGCATGTGGACCAGACTGGGACAAAGACCTGGAGAATTTTAGGGCAGAGGACTCTCCAGGGGAGAAAACAGACTCAATAAATTATCAGGTGAAGAGTTGCACTGAGACACATTCTACAAAGCTGTTGAAAGGTATGAGAAGACATAAATGACCGAAGAATAACAAGCAAAATAAAAAAGAGGCAACTGTTAACACGTCCCCCGCCAAAAAAAGTTCAAGAAAAAGAATCCAGGGGCGCCTGGGTGGCTCAGTCGTTAAGCGAATGCCTTTGGCTCAGGTCATGGTCCCGAACACCCGGGATCGAGCCCCACATCGGGCTCCCTGCTCGGCGGGAAGCCTGCTTCTCCCTCTCTCACTCCCCCTGCTTGTGTTCCCTCTCTGGCTGTGTTTCTCTCTGTCAAATAAATAAATAAAATAAAATTTAAAAAAAGAAAGAAAGAAAGAAAGAGAGAGAATCCAAAGACAGAATAGAACTAGTTGTAACTATTACTTGGGCACATAACGTCACAGTGAACACTGATGTAACTACATACAGTAAGAAGCTAAGCCAGGTTAGGGCTAAATTTATCTTTCATAGTAAAAACAACGTCAACGACAACAACGAAACAAAACAAAAGCCCCCAGCAGTACTGGTATAACATGTGTGCTGTGCCATACAGCATGCTATCTGGACGGGGAGGGGAACACCAGAAGAAGCATTAAAAAAGGACTGACCCACAAAAAGGAGGAAGGCAAGAATCCACAATCTTCAGACTTTGTGGCAGGGTCACACTTGCTGGACATTAAAACAAAACATGAACGGGGGGGGGAGGGTCTGTCTGCTTGTTGAGGCACGGGACAGACAGGCAAGGGGCCCCCGCCAGCCACAAGGCCGTCCCAGCGGGCTTTCTCTTGCCTGCACCCCTGGGACAGTCCCCTCTCCCAAGCTAGGTTAAAGAGTCAGATACACCAAGAATCCATCTGTTCTGGAAAATCACCTTGTGAATTTGCATCTATACACCGTCTCCCTGCTTGACTCTTCATCGCGTGGTAAGAAAGCGGAAGCAGAAAGAAGTTCTTAGTGTACTTCAAAATAATTAAGAAGACTTCTCATCTACATCAGGAAGCACTCTCAAAAGACTGCCTGTTGGAAAACTCTAAGTGCATACCAGACTCATTCGGGTTTGTGACTTGAGGTAATAATCGTACCTTAATTTCATTGTCATTTGCAAAATTGCCAAAAGAAGCCATAATTTTGGGCACGGCTGCAGCCAAGGTCTCCTGAACAGACTCCTCAGGTCTCTTGCTTATTCGAGTCAGGCAAGGCAAGAGGTTTACCAAGTAAGGCCTGCATACGTGAAAGGAACAGGAGTTACTCTTCCAGGTCTACCTTGGTGAGAAATATAAACGATTATTTAGTGCCTGTTAAAGAAGAGCCCATTTTTATATGCAAAACAGCCCTTACCAGAAAGCAGTTAAACCTTTAAGCAAAAAGAACAGGAGGGCTAAATGCAGACTGAGTTCAGATGTTGGGAGGAGCTCTTCCTTTGTTTCTCCTATGATCACAGAGGACTCTCAAACACTTGTTTTAAAGATTATCTATAGTAAATTTTAACAGTAAAATATTCGTATTTTCTATTCGAAAATAACAGATAACACCAGTTAAGAAAAGGAATGAAAAATTTTCTTGAGGGCACCTAGGCAGCTCAGTTGGTTGGGCGACTGCCTGCGGCTCAGGTCATGATCCCGGAGACCTGGGATCGAGCCCCGCATCGGGCTCCCTGCTCGTCGGGAAGCCTGCTTCTCCCTCTCTCCCTCCCCCTGCTTGTGTTCCCTCTCTGGCTGTGTTTCTGTCAAATAAATAAATAAAATCTTTAAAAAAAAAAGAGAGAAAGAAAAGTTTTCTTGAAAGGGAGCACTATGGGGAAATATTTCGAAGTGTTCCTGTTCACTACGGCCGGAGGGATAAGACCCAGCCCCCCAGAGAGGAAGCACAGCCAGTGCACAATGCAGGACAAGCCACGAGGCCCCTCAACAAACACGGGACTAACATGACAGGCGCCTTCTCGTCGCAGAGACAAGTGGGCCTACTTGAAGGGGTAGCAGGAAAGCTAAGCTTCCTTAAGGAGATGACTATTTTGCCGGAAAAAAAAATAAACCAGGCATGATGAGCAAGAGAAGCCTGCCTGCCTCTTTAAGGAAGCAAAATCAGGCCAATGCGTCAACCGGGTGTCCGAGATGATGGTGGCCACCGGAGGCAAGATCTCCCAGGATAAGGAGTCTGGAATTTATCTGAACGTCTCTGGTAAATGAGTAAAAAGTTTAAGTAAGGGAACGACACACCCCAATCACATGTGGGTCACTCTGGCTGCTATGTGGAGAATTTGGCATGTGCTGCTTCAGAGATATAACAAATTTCTCAAAATAAGGATAGTAAAAGAAAAAGATTGTATAAAAAGAAATTTCCTTAGTGATGTATCTTCTACAGTAGCCACTTAAGATTCTTATGAAACTTAAACTCAGTGGGATAAATCACTGGTTCTTACTGACAGAGTTTCAGGCCGCCCACCGGTGCCTCAGGGGCACAGCCAGGGTCCGTGGCATGAGTTTTGCTGGTTAAGGAGAAGGAAGGCACAGATGAAAACCGGGCTCTTCTTCCGGTTTTCAATCCACTGAGGGCAGACTGTTCCCACGAGTCAGTCTTTAGTCACAGTTTGGCAGTCACAGTTTTAACTCGTGTGAGAGACAGAGGCATATCCTTTCTATAAGCAACAGTGAGACTGGTTCTCAAACTCCGACCATGTGACAAGTATGTCTGCAGCAAGCAGCACGTGCAGACACGGCTCTCGGGGCCGGGCCGCAGCAGAGGACACACAGGGGAGGCCCCCGCTGTCCTGGGGCGCACACGGCTGTCTCTTGGGGCGGGGCCCACGGAAAAGGAGCGAGCGCATCGAGAGCGCCTCCAAGGACTTCGGAGAACGAGGAGTGCTCCGAGAGGAAGGCAGGCCAAGAAACACCAGTGCCGTTGGGAGGGCAGAGGCAGAACGCGTTTGAGCTCGGGGAAGAGCTCTGAGCCGGTGACAATGAGCTGAGAGCGGAAGAAGCCGCAGGAGCTGGCTCCCCGTCAGCAGACAGAAAGAATAATCCGGAGTGCACAACTTACCTGCACTTCTGGGGCCGGACCAGGTGGGCCAGCTCAGCAAACCTCCACAGGGCAGCGCGCAGGCTCCGCGGAGCACCGTTCTGAGCGGGATGAGAGTGGTGAGTCACACGTAAGAGTCACGGGCACTACTCCAAAAGGACTTCATAGGAACAAGAGCATTTATGGGACGGCTTATTTCTATGTTTAGACACAAGGCCACGTAAACATGGAACCGCTGCAGAAGCGCCATGGTCTCGGGGCTTCAATTATTAAGACAGAAAAGTTAATTCCCATCCCATCTCATAAATAATGCAGAGGAGCCCTGTATTAATAAAGCCGTGACATCTCCTTTACCAGAAGCATTTCCATCTAACGCTCCCACTTAGTAAATAAGACAAGACTTCACATACACTGCTCAGTCCGGGGCGGCAGTACCGTGTGCTCAGGGGCAGCCACCAGAGCCTACCTTTTTGATCTCCTTGTACAGCTCCAACTGCAGCCGCGGCAGGTTGGAGTCCATGAGCGCCTGCAATAGAACACAAGGGTGCTGCCCGTCGAACACTCGCTCCACCAGCCCGGGGGCCAAGTGGAATGTCAGCAACTAAACCAAGAACCTGCTCCTGGAGAGAGCAGCACAAGCGTGCAGGCAGCCACTGAATAAACTAGACACAGGTCACTCGCGTGAAGAAGAAAATAGAAGGGAGACAATTTAATTTGATGTACAATCAAATAGCACATGATACTGAAATCCATTGGCAGATGGTTCAAACTCATTCTAATGCTCTTATATTAGACCTTTCCTATTCAACGAAAGGAGAAAACACCTGAAAGGTTTCATTCTGCAGTAAAGCACACGCTGCTGGACGACCCAACATTAACAATGGCTTGAAGTCTGTGGCGCCAGCAAGGCAGTGAGATGCCTGTAAGAGCGGCGCCCTTCGCTGTGGTGGGCAGGGGCCCCCATGCCCTCGGAAGGTCCTCCCTGGGCGCACGGATGATCCCACCCCTGCCTCAGAACCCGCAGCCAGCGAGCAGCCTTGTGATCTTCACAATATCTTCCTTGCCCCCATCAGTGCCCACTTACGGGGTCCAACCTAAACTAATGGCCACCAGGCAACTTCAACCCAATAAAAATGGCGAGGGCAGGGCGCCTGGGGGGCTCAGTTGGTTAAGCCACTGCCTTCAGCTCAGATCATGATCCTGGAGTCCCGGGATCGAATCCCACATCGGGCTCCCAGCTCCGCGGGGAATCTGCTTCTCCCTCTGACCTTCTCCCCTCTTGCTTTCTCTCACTCTTTCTTTCTCAAATAAATAAAATCTTTATTTTTAAGGATTTCTGAGGTGCTGTTATGCCTCAGAAGCTCCCCAAGGCTGACTGTGCTTTTGATCTTCAAGTTCACTGAACCAGTAGATGAACCCCTGTGAGTCTCACTAAGAGCAGCTCAGACACGACACGCTCTATGTCACATGCAAGAAGCCTGGTCTGAGGCTGGGTCAGGTCTTTCCTCTCTGCTCGGTGGACTGGCCGTGAGAGGAGAGGGTCGCCTCGGGGAGAGTGCGGGCCAGGAATCTTTCCTCTCTATTCCCTCCATGTTTCGTTTTGTTTTGTTTTAAAGATTTTATTCATTTGAGAGAGAGAGAGAGCGCGAGCGAGCGAGCATGAGCGGTGGGGGGGGGGGCCGGGGGAGAAGCAGGCTCCCCGCTGAGCATGGAGTCCGATGTGGGGCTTGATCCTAGGACCCCAGGATCATGACCTGAGCTGAAGGCAGCCACTCAGCCGACTGAGCCCCCCAGGCGCCCTCTTCCTTCCATCTTGAGAAGCCCTAACGTGGACTCTGCCACCTGCGGTGGTTGCCGTCGCCGTTCGGAAAGCATGCTAGCCAATTAACAACACGGTGCCAGCAGGGAAGGACTCCTGGACAACGGGAGACCATGGAGTCTCTGCGACAGGAGAGGGGGCGCAGCTAGTGTTCCCCCACGCCCCTCAATTTCTTTGGGTGAGAAGGTAAGCATCTCATTATTGGGGTGACTGGGTGACTCAATCAGTTAAGGCTCTGCCTTTGGCTCAGGTCATGATCTCAAGGTCCTGGGATCCAGCTCCGCGTCAGGCTCCGCACTCAGTGGCGGATCTACTTCTCCCTCTCCCTCTCCCCCTGTTCATGACACTGAGAAATAAATAAGTAAATAACTCTATAAATAAATGAAAAACATAAATGTTTTAAATTTCATTTAAAGAAAAAAGAATCTCTTTGTTAATAAGAATCCTCCTTACGACGTGGAGGGCCAGTGAGTGGCCAGGATGGTGCTAAACACGTCAGCATCTGATTCCCTCTGCAGGCAAGGAAAATGAGGCTCACAGAATTAAAGACATTTCCCAAAGTTATTCAGTTAGTAGCGGATAGAGGCAAGATTCAAACACGGGTCTCCTTGACTCCAAAATCCATGTATGCCCTACCCGCCTGGCAGAGGGCCTCAATCTCCTTGAATGTAGAGATCCTCTTCCTGAGGAAGGCAGGGCCCGTGAAGGAGAAAGGAAGGGTAACTGCTTAGCCAGTGTAAAATGTGACCACTCTCCAGAGAAAGCCCTGAGCAAGACTCCAAAGAACAGTTTTGTTTGATATCCTAACAAGAACGGAAATATTCAACTAATCTACATTAGCTTGTAGTCCTTGGTTTATCTGGCCAACTGAGGATTACTAAGAAAAGCGCCTGCAAGGAAAATGAGGAGACGCAGGCTCTTCTCCAAGACGTATCTAAATTTGAGGGATGGAACTGGAAGCCGTAGGGGAAAGTAAGAAAACTAGAAAGGTCCTATAAACCAGGATCCGTGCAGAGAAAGAAACAAGGAGAAAACGACTCTGGAGAGACTTACGGTGTAGATAGACCCTAATGCCAGCACCCCGACAGCGGGGGCGCTGAGTCTGTACAGACAACCTGAAGGCTCCGCCAAAAACTCAAAGGTGGCCTAGAGGAAGGTGACCAGGATGATTTGGGGACACAAATTAGGAGAAGGGCAGAATGAGAAAAACAAGGATAGTTTTCCAATACGTTACAAATTATGGAAGAAGGATTTTATCTTCAAGGGCAGCAGAAAACAGGAGCCTGAAAAGCTCTGGTGGTCCTGGCCACAAAGTCAGCCCAGCAACCAGCAGGGGAAGAAGACTGTGTCCTCTCCCTGCCCTCCAACTTGCCTGCGGCCCAAGAGCTTTGGCTTCTGGCTTGGCCATCCTGCTCGGGGAACTCCTTCTGGCCAGCCCCGCCCCACCAGCCCCGGCAGGCCTCCTACGGGAGCCCCATCTCCTGGGCAGGCCTCCCCAGGGGCCGGGAAGTCAGAGAGAGGCCAGAGACACCAGAGAGAAACCACAGGTGGATTCCGTTTGCCCATTCCCTGCCTTCCCAGGGCCTCGAGGCTCTAGGCTCTGCCCAAACAAAAGGTGGTGCCTTGGTGACATTTTCTCCAAGAACACCTGCAGCCGTCAGCAGTGCCCTCGGTGACCTAGCACCACACTGGCATCAGGGGGCCGCAGTGCCTTCTGACGGAGCAGGGGCAGCAAGCACGCAGGCAGATACGAGAGCTCTGGCAAAGCCCAGGCCAAGCAGAACAAGCGCGCTCACAACAGAAGGTACGCTGTCTTCTCTCGGCCGCCAGCCTGGCTCGGGGCACGGCTCGGGGCACTTACTTTTATGACTCTGTTGAGGCACTCGTCAGCCACCATCCGGACGTCCGACTCTGCATCGTCACTGCACAGCAGGAAGAGTTCTACAGCGATGCCCAGAAGTTTCTGAAATTCTGGAGAATTTCTAAGTAAAAAAAAAAGAGAGACAGAGAGAGACTCTCACAGCCCAGAGGAACGCACAAAGATGTGGCACCAGATGCAATGAGGCATCCGGTACCCTATATGGGGTTCTGGAGCAGAAAAGCAACATTACATGAAAATGAAGGTCAGTAAGTGTACTAACTGTGAAAAACACAGCACGGTAATGTAAGATGCTAAGGACTGGGGTGACCGGATATGGGGTAGAGGGGAACTCTCCATACTGTCTTCCCAATTTTTCTGTGAAAATCTAAAGCTATTCTAAAATGTAAAAGTTCATTTAAAAAAGATTGTACTTGCAACACAAATTTCATTTTTTTATAGGTTTCGTTAAAAAATCTTAAAAAGAACTGTTTTATATGTAATGAAACTCAATTAAAAAAAAAAAAAAGGTGAAAAAGACACCACTTCCCTCCCAGATAGCCACCCGCTCTCTGCCAACACGTTACTTTTACTCTCACTTACAATATGCCTGGAATCCGGAACACAGTCTCCCAATATACCTTTTCACTCCTTTTAAACCTTGCTTTCGACATGTCCCAAAGCATGACCACACTGCACCGCAGACCACACTCGATCACAGCCGGGCTGTGGGTCTGCTCCTCTGGCTCAGTCCTACAAAGACTACAGACTATGTAGTGCTTGCTAGGGATTTTAAAATGTTTGACTGAGAGCCTGTCTGGGCTGTCAAGATGCACGGGCCCGAAACAGGGACAGGCTGATGGGCCACGTTCGAGGAACGCACTTCACGGCACCGCCGAGAACTCAAGCCGGTAATGCAGTCCCTGTATTATGCTGTTATTTTTGAGAACTGAAAACCCAACTGCTGTTTCACTATCTCAACCTGGAATACTCTAAAACGGGGCTCACTCCCGCTTTCCCACTACATCCTAATCCCTACAAACGGCCAGAAGAACCCTAAGCCTAAGGGGCTCCAAAGGACCACCTTCGCAACGACCGACAAATTCAAGCAAGAAAGCAAACGCGCCACCCGGCAGCACGTCAGACGTCCCAGGGTGGGCACCGCATCCGCTGCAGAAGCACAGCGTGAGCTACGCCTCTGATTTTGTACTTTGTACTGGATACATCAAAAATAAGACGACACAGGAAAAATTAATTTTAATAATATATTTCATTTAGGGGCACCCGGGCGGCTCCATGAGCTGAGCATCTGCCTTCGGCTCAGGTCACAGTCCCATGGTCCTGGGATCGAGTCCTGCGTCGGGCTCCCTGCCCACCTCTCCCTCTGCTGCTCCCCCTGCTTGTGCTCTCTCTCTCTGACAAATAAACAAATTCTTAAAAATCACAACAGTAATAATGATAATAATAATATATTTCATTTAATCTGACATATCCAAAATATGACTATTTCAACAGGTAATCAATATGAAGACATTACTGACATACATAATCTTTTTTACAGCACATCTCGATTCAAAAACAAAATTTTCACCAGCAGTTATGCTGTGTTTAGACTTTATAAAACCCACAGATAAAAGTAGGTTCCCTTGCAAGTAACGTGTAAATAAGTTCTAAAGGTCTAGCGCACAACATAGTGACTATAATCAATAGTACCGGATTCTGAACTTCAAAGTTGCTAAGAGCCCGGATCCCACCTGTGGTCAACACAGAAAAGAAACAGTAACCCTGTGACTCAATAAAGGTGCCAGCTAAGGCTACTGTGGGGTCACACTGCAGCGGAGACACGCATCAGACCAACACGCTGTGTGAGAAACTCAGTGTCGCGGGTCAGTCACGTGCCAACTAAAAGAAAAACTAGGTTTGTATACCATTTCCAACGATGCTTAGAAGTTCTCCAATAACTAGACTGAACATTGACTTTTAAATTTCAGTTTTATTAATCAAACAGATACCGGGCTGATGAGGTTACAGATTTCTTCCTGGGAGAGCTTTAGAACTATGTCTGTCATGAAACCTGTCCATTCCACCTAACTGTCCAACGGTACAAGGTTGATCCTGGGAGTACCTACAGCACCTGTACTAACCTCGTCTCCCTCACTCCAGACACTGGAGACGTGTGACTTCCCCCTTCCTTGCCTGGTCGGTCGGTCTGATGAATCTTACGGACGCTCTCAAAGGACCTGCTTCTGGCTTGAGCCTCTATAGACCTCTGTTTTCTATTTTACTAACTTCTGCTCTATATGTCCGCTCTTCTGCTAAATCTGGGTTACATCTGTTCTTGTTTATCAAGTTTCCCGACATGGAAGCTGGGGTCACTGCTTGGAGACCTTTCTTTTTTTTTCTACACCGAGTGCTGCAACCCTCTGTGGGACATGCTCGGATACGCTGCAGCGGTATACCGCAACTTTCGAAACCCTTTGCTTTTATTTTCAGTCAATTCAGAATACTTTTAGATTTCCCCTTTGACTTTCTCTGTGACCCATGGGTCATGTGGAAAGGTGTTACTTGTGTTCCAGACTATCTTTCTGGAACAGATTCCAATTTAATGCCATCGAAGTCAGAGGACACACCCGTATATGAATCCTTTTACATTTAGAGACTTGTTGTAAGGCCCAGCACCCGGTCTCTCTTGGCAAGTGTGCTGTGAGCCCCTGAGAAGGCCCCAGGGGTGGATAGTGTTGGTCAAGTCTTCCAGACCCAGATTCTGTGTCTGCTGCTCTAAGATAAGAGTGTTTGAGAGAGCTATTGAAACCTGACTCTAATTGTGGGTCTACTTCTCCTTAGTTCAATCAGGTTTTGCTTCATGTATTGTGGAAGCTCTGTACGTAGCTACGTAGACATTGAGGAGTGCTATGCTCCCTTCTGAACTGACACCTTCATCATTACAGAAGTGACCATCCTATTTCTGGTAGGAGCTTTCACTCGGAAACCCACCATCTGTACCAACACAGGCACCCTGGCTTCCCTCTGATCACTGCTAGCACGGTCTGTCTCCTTCTGTTCTTTTACTTTTAAGCTACTTGCGCCTTTAGACTTAAAATAGATTCACTGTGGGCGGGATATACAAGGTCTTGGTTTTTCCTCGGATCCGAAAAAACTCATCTCTATGTTTAATGTCGTTATTGATGTAAGTAGATTTAAATCTACCATCACACTACTTCTTTCCTTCTCACCCCGGGTGCTCTTTGTCTTTTTCCCTTTCGGCTTTCTTTTGGGTTGAGGGTTTTCTGGACCCCGTTTCATCCTCTTTTTTGATTTATCAGCCACAACTCTTTGTTGTGCTTCAACTGCTGCCCTGTTTGTAGGATACACCTTTAATTCACCACGGTCGGCCGTAACAGCATAAAATCTCTTCACGTGCAGCACGAGAACCCAGCAACAGTACTGGGCTCGTTTCCTGGGGCTGCTGTAATGAGCTACTAGAAACTGGGTGGCTGAAAATCGCAGACATTCACTCTCTCGCAGTCCCGGAGGCCAGAAGGCCGCAATCAGCATCCCTGGGCCAAACGTCCCTCCAGAGACTCCAAGGGAGGAGGGCTCCTTGCCTTTTCCAGCGTGACGCAGCCAGCACCCCTCAGCCTGCAGCCTCATCTCCGGGCCCGTCTCTGCTCCATCTCCATATTGCTGCGTGCGCGTGTCTGCACACGCGTGTGTGTGTACGTTTACACAGGATTCAGGGAGCAGGGGCACCAGCTGGCCGACCACGAGCTACTTCCAGCCTTCACACTAGGGCCGCCACGCACTGTGCTTCCACATGTCATAAAGCCCCCAAATCCATGGTCAGTAGCCGAGGCGGCAAGTCCTCTAGTCACACGGCACGGTCACCTCTCCCCGGCTCTCTGATCCCCTGTGCGGGTCCAGATTCCTCTCCGAGGTTACTTTCCTTCAACCAGAAACACTTTCTCTACTAGTTCTTAGACTGGCTGCCTGCTGGACATAAACTGCTCCGGCTTTTGCGCGTGTGACAGATCTTTACTTCACCTCTGTTTCTGAGAGACGGACTGACTGGCCACGCAGCGGAGTAGTGTCCCTCCCTCCACAAATGACGCCCCACTCACGGGGCCACACAGTTTCCAGCAAGAAATCCGTAGCCACTCTCACCTTGGCTCCACATAGCTCTTTTTCGTGTCTTGTCTCTACGTAATACATTCCATCTTTTCTCTAGGTTCTCGAGTACATAAAATAAAGTAACTGTTTTCAATTTGTATAAATTTCACCATCTGTGTAACCTCTGAGTCAGTTTCAACGGACCGCTATGAATTTTTATTTCCCTGTTTATTTGCACTCCTGAAGAGTTTTGACTGAGTGCCAGATCCTGCAACTTTTACCTCGTTGGGCACGATACACTTCTGAGTTCCTACAAACACTCTTGCACTTTGCTCTGGGAAGCAATTACATTACTACGAAAGGGTATGATCTTGGGTTCTACCCGTTAAGCTTTATCAGGCAGGACCAGATTTTTAACATCTTAGCTTCAGACTAAGTTCGCTCCCTCGTGAGGGCAAAGCCTCCTGGACACTCCAGCCAAGGCCCGGGAAGGACACTTGTGCACTGCGGCCGGTGTGAACAGGAGCTCTTCCTGCATCGGTGTGAGCTCCAGCAAATGTTGCCCCCGATCCCTTTAGGTGATCCTACCCCAGCGCTAAGTCGTGTCCTCACGGGCACCCGCACCCCCGTAGGAGATAAAGACTCAAGGATGGGTCCCTCCGCAGGCTCCAGGGATCATTCTGTACGGCTCTCTTGTCCAGTACTCTCCCCAGCTGGCTGTGGCTGGCAACTCTGTCTCCTCGACCATGCCCCCATGGCTCTGCCTGGGTCTCCCGCCCCCCGCGCGGCCCCTTCCACATGGTAAGCGGGGGAGTCATGCGGCTCCCACACTAGTTCTCCATTTTTGGGAGAACATTTTTGGTTGCTCTTCACCTCATGTCTTGAAAAGCACCGCCACATATATTTGGTCCATTATCAACTGGCTTAGGCAGGCAAGTCAATCTGTCTTTGATATTTATCCTAGCCAGAGCAAATATCTTTCTTGATATTTTAAACTTACTAAACTTAAGGTGTTAACATAGTGTTAATAAATTTTCTGGGCACATATACACATTTCTAACCATCATCTTTTAGAAAGTTAACTAACATTGCCTTCTATAAAAGTATTCTACTTATTTCAATTCTCCAACTGGCACGTCATTAAGATTATTTTTTATTTGCTAATGATGCCGTCCCCCTGGTGAGGCTGCCACGATGATGATAGTCTGAAGCTTTCGGTACTTTTGCCAAAGTGCCTTTTAGGAAGGTTGTCTCACCTCTGACACAAACCCTTAGTACTTCTTCATGTTTGTCACTCTGACAGATGGAAGCTAGTCTTGTTTTTGTTTTAGGCTCTTTCCCCTGATGACTAGTAAATTTAAATCTTCTCCCACAGGAAACAAAAACTAGCTGTCAGCTCTCAGGCTCACCGGCCCACACGTACTTTTTTCCTCCTGAACTACCTGGCCGTGTTCGTTGTCCTCTTCCCTGTTAGGACGACAGTCCTCTCCTTAGTGGCCCCCACCTGCCCTTATGCAGCCACTAAGCCCTGGAGACAGTCACGGTCAGCGCTACCCCAGGCAGAATTCACTTTCAAGTTTAACGTGGCTTTTGACATACTGAACTGTATTCCAGTCAAAACAATGTTTTCCTTTACATTTCCTCTGCCTAAGATCAAATATCCTTTTCTTAATAGTAATTTCTTTTTCCCCCACATTTAAGTAACTGACCTGACATTTAGGTCTGTTTGCAATATGAGGCATGGACATAATTCTCCTCGAGTCACCTAGTTCAATAACTCATCGCTTCGATACTGATATAAAATGTTAGGTTTACTATCAATTCACACGCAGAGATGCACGCACTCTCCTCACTTTCTATCCCACAGCTTCTTCTTTTTCTAACAACTAACTTAATATCGTGTATGTCACCTCCCACCACACTGTGGATGTTTCAGATTTTCTTTGCAACAGTCATGTATTTATTCTTGCAGGTAAACAAGTTCAAAAATACCCCTATTAGAATTCTGATCAAGGTTATTTAAATGTATGGGTTTTGAGAAAATTCAGCTTTATAAAAAGTCTTCCACTTAGGAAGCGAGGTGGGCATCTATCTATACCTTTCAAGAAAGCCAACAGCACTCCACATATTTTTCTGCATATTTCTTGTCAGTTCCTTGAAATTTTATATATCGGTGCCGCTGGGAACGGGATCTTGAACCCGGGTATTTTCTGACCGACCTACACTAATATGCAGGAAACCTATGAATTTCTGTATTTTTATTTTTACCCAACCACTTTATCAAGGTGCACAGGCTTAGATAAGGGCTCCTACATATTCCCAAGAGGAGACTTATTAAAAACAAATCCCCAGACCACACCTGAACAGAAAATATAAGTGTGTTTGGGAAAGAGGGGAGTGAGGTATCTTCGTCACTGTATTTCTGACAAATTTTCTGGATCAGCAAGATGCTCATCCACATTTAAGAACTAGTAAGACCACCAAATTGGGAGATATATACTTATATTTATAAAATACCTATTCTTATATATCTGTAGGTATATACAGATCTATAGATCCTATCTGTCTCTACATAAAATAGCTACTTGAGCTCTATACTCTGAAATTCCTGCAAAGTATGGAAAGTATCTTAAAAATAAATTGTTCTTTGATCTGATGACACCAAAGACGACGTCCGTGGATCCATTAACACCCCATCAATGTGTCTGTCTGCAGAACAGGAAGTATGGCTGTCAGCACTACTCCATAAAAACAGACAACATATACTATGGTGAAAACCACTAACAGCTGTACAACTTTGATTTAACATGGCAAACTGAGCCACAAACCAATCCTAAGACAGCCCAACATCCTTTACTAATTTGAAAATCTAAGCCAGCATTCCATCAATTCCACTGAGAATGATCAAAAAGAAACTGAGTGAGTACAGAGCAGGAAGCACTCCAAGTGCAACAGAGCTAGTCTTCTGGATCCATAAGCTTTCACAGCGAAACATTCCTGGACTCCTGGATGCTGGAGGTCAGAGGAGCAAAACTCTGCAGCAGGACAGCAAATGTTTGTCAGGGATCTAAGTCACTTCGCATGAAAGCAGTGACACCTGAGAGCTCTGGATACAACCTGTCACGACCGTAGAGAGCTCTTGCTCCCAAGTGGCTAACACGCGGATAGTGTCACCTGATCCCAAGAAAACCATAAAAAATCAGGACTTAGAGTTCACAAATGCAGCAACAGAGACTGAAAGAAGTTAAATTTATCCAAAATCAGCTGGCTTATAAGGAGCAGAAATGGAATTCAAACCTTTTTTTCCCTACTTTTATCATAGTGTTGTTTTCTACAATAGCATGCTTAGAATTTTTATTTTCAGCACATACTCTCATTTGTTATTTCATTTGCTTCCCACATTTCTACAAATTAGAGAAAAACAGAAACCGTCTACCACATTTCCCAAACGATGCAACAAGTTCAGCTAACATGAACTATTATATGAGAAATCACTTTGAGAATATAAAATACAAATGCAAGGTGCCATTAAAAATAAGTGAGTCACTAAGTTTCCATCCAGATTATTATTCTAACAGATTACAGAGAGCTCTTTCCAGATTCCAAGGAGGACAATAACGTGAATTATTTGTTCCAAGAGGAAGAAAAGCAAGGAGAGAAATATTTCACCCACATCCATCCACATAACAGGATTCAGAAGCCTCAGGCACATTTGTTTCCTACTCACAGGCCCTAGAAAGAGGTCTGATATATTTACCATCCAGTCTCTAGGAACGGTGGTTAGAAAGACAACTGAAAGCAAAGAGAATGAGGAGACTTGGCAAAGACACAAAAGAAGGTGCCATGAGTTCACCCCAAAAGAAACAGGAAGCAGGGGAGACTGGCGTAGTCCACTGCCCAGGGCCCACGGATCCCCAAGCACAGACGAGGAGACACCGGCCACGGCTGGATGCACCGGCATGGCAACAGTATGCCAGTGAGAAGCAAAGGTAAGACATGTCACTGGACAGTGTCCTGCCGTTAAGATTACTTCAATAATGCAAAATATATTTTTTTCAACCATCACAGTTACCAAGAGTGCTAAATAAATATAAATACCCTGTTGGATTATCATAATGTTTACAACTGTTGTTCATAAGTTACAAAAAGGAAACATGACTCCCTACAGTGATGGCCAGAAATAGGAGAAAAGGGGCCTTCAAATGTCTTAAGAAAACTGGGGAGACAAAGAATATTCTAGCCCATTAGGAACAGAAATAGAGTCTTAATTTTTACCAGAAAGTTCAAAGTGCAGTTACCTGAGCGACTGTGCCACTATGTTTTCACATATTGTCAGACAATGGTTCACACGGTCTTTCTTGGTGGCTGAGAGTTCCTTCTTTCTAAAAGAAAAAAGAAAGAAAAGGAAAAGTGAACATGTGTTGAATGGCCCATGGCGCCTATTTCCACACGTGACTCACTCATTCCACAGCACTTCCAGACCAGACTCCAAGCCGGGGGGCGGGGTGGGGTCAGCTCGGGCAGGCACAGATGAGCTCAACCAAAGGCCCCCTAAACAACGGGGCTCCACAGAAAAATCAGGTGATATCACTGATGCACCTATCCGTCCCATTTTTTGAGGAGAAACTGCAGTGTAAACAGTGACTTGCCCAAGATCACACCGATGGAGGGGGACGTGACTCAGCGAAATACGGCACCGTCCCTACTCTTGAAAGCCTCCGCCACTCGAAATCACACTGTAACTGACGGCAGGCGGCAGGCGGCAGGCTCAGTGGAGACACTGACCACATCTACACCCCCAGACAGCAGGGAAGAAGCCTCCTGTGAGGACTTCGGGGACCTACGGCCTGCTCAAGATCGGGTAAAGGCACTTGCTTCGCACCCGCACTTGTGGCTTCCGACGCCTTCGAGGTGTGCACCTTCAAAACCAGGGAACAGAGGGATGATCCAGCGACAAAGCCAAAAATTAAACCAGGCTGAAGAACTTCATTCAGAGAAGAATTTGAGTGTGGTTACCAGTACACGGTACTGACTAGAAACAACTAAAGCAGAACACTACTAGTTTTCCAGGGAATTATATTACCAAAGGGGTCTAACCTATGAACACCTGTGACTATTTAGTCCCCACCCCAACCCTCCGGCTCCAAAAAGTGCCCGGAAGGAACAGTCTACTACAGACTGTACAAGCCAGTGAAGGCAACGCCTCCAAAAGGCACGTCAGCCGTGGCTGGGGAAGGAGAGGGGTGAGGACGAACCTTCAAAGGGGGAAGCCAGGAACCAAAAAGTACAGAGTTGTGAACAAGAAAAGAATTAAGGTCTGAGCGAGACGCCTCCTTCATGGCAAGTAGAGGGGGGGCTTCCCAAGGACTGGCCAACTACAGTCCGTCATTACAGGGACTGGGGAGTGCGTCTTTCCCACTGGTCTCTTCCCTAAATGGGACTTTTCCTAGTAAGTTAATACTGCAGACTGCCTCCTCATCATCCACCCAAACACCAATCTTTCCTTCTTGGACACATGCCCCCCAGTTAGAAGTTCCAGTGCTTAGCCTCCCTGAAGGCAAGGAGAGACACACACCTTCATTCTCACAGATGATATGGGAATGGAAACCGCACCTCACCGGCCTACCCTGGCTAAGTCCCCTGCCAGTCCCTCCAACGAGAACAGACATGCCTAACACCTAGTTTTCAACTGTGTAGATAAACACAAGAAGACTGCAGAACCAACAAGACGGGAGGAGCCTGGGTCTCTAAGTGAGCACAAGCAGCAGAGGGCTCTCACCTCCCATCCTCAGGAACTACCCACTTCAAAAGCACTACGGTGGAACCAACCCAAATATCCTTCACACGGTGGATGGACGAACAAACCCCACAACGAGACAATGGAATACTGCTTCGCCGAAAAAAAGAGCAGACCACTACTGCACACAAGGTGAATCTGAATTTCCAGATTCCAGCCCACAGAGCAGTGGATTCCATCTATATGATGTTCTGGAAGAGACAGAACTACAGGGACAGAAAGTGGTCAGTACTTTACAGGGGCTGGGGAGGGGTGTGGCGGCAAAGAAGCAGGGGGAGCCTGAAGGGGGGAGGGAACTGTGCGGAACCCTGACTGTGCGGTGGTTACACAGCATTGTGCATTCGTCAAAGCCCATGGAACTGTACAGTGAACAGGGCACACTGTGCTATTTATAATTCTACCTCCACTTCAAGAAGAAGAAAGTGTTATGAGAATTAAAATGTTCTCTTCTTTAAACCACCAGATTAAATTCTCCATTACAACAGTTTAGAAGTTACCCAGAATAAGACTGCCATCAAGGAAATTAAAGAACATTGACCATTTTAAGCATTTAAGAAGCAAGCTAACTCACCTATCCGTTACTTTTTGATTTCCAAAGTGAAAATCTGCCCAAGGCCTTAAATGAACTGAATTTACATACCAGGGTACCAGGAAAGGGTAAAGAAGTCACCAGCTCCACATTAATTACACACATGCCTGATGGGGAACTGGCCAGGCCAATGGAACATTTTAGATACAAACATGAGTCTTAACAAGAACTTTGTCTCCCTCTTCCTATATGGGATCAACCAAAAGAATACAGTGAGCGACAAAGAGCACAGGCCTGCACCTGACTTCCGGAAGACCTACCCATGCTGTCGCCCCTCGGCACCTTGCCAGAACTGGAGTAAATGTTCACGAAATGAGCAGAAAGTCAGACAGAATATGGATCTCACCCAAGAAAATAAAAAGACATTCTTCTGCTATCTCCCTCTCGCTCCTTCTCTGGGGTTCCTGGTGGGGAAGGCCTGTCCTATTCCCCTGGGCTCGCGCCCTAGGCCCCGTCAGCCAGGCTCCAGGCCACTCTGCTGACACCTGCTCTAGCCGGCCTCCCCAGGATGACAGACTAAGAGCAAAGGCCACGGCACGTCTATGTTACTAACCCTCAGCACAAAGTCTGCACATCACAGACGTTCATAAAAAGCAGATGGTGGGGGGGAGAAGCAGATACGGAAATGGATAAATCAACATTTTCTATAGAAGAATAAGTAAAATACACATTAAAACAAACCCAAAAGTTCTTGAGTCCGTCTTATGGATAGGATTCAGAAGACAAATGATAACTACTTTGAACCTAAGTTTCTAGAACCAAGAGATAAAAAAAAAAAAAAAAAAGAGAGAGAGAGAGAGAGAAACAGAAAAAGCTACTTTAAAAAAAAAAAAGGAAAGAAAAAGGAGGCATGGTGCGATCCCCAAGTACCAGCGCTCAAAGGCTGTGGGGGCAGGAGCTGAAGCCCGGTAGTGCGGCCCGCCACACTCTACACAACCTATCGCAGGTCTCTTAGCACCTTCGATGATTCTTATTCTAAAAAAGAGGACAGGGCGCCTGGGTGGCTCAGTTGGTTGGGCGACTGCCTTCGGCTCAGGTCATGATCCCGGAGACCCGGGATCGAGTCCCACATCGGGCTCCCTGCTCGGCGGGAGGCCTGCTTCTCCCTCTCTCACTCCCCCTGCTGGTGTTCCCTCTCTGGCTGTGTTTCTCTCTGTCAAATAAATAAAATATTTAAAAAAAAAAAAAAAAAAAAAAAAAGAGGACAGTATTCTTTCTTTCACGGTCAGTTAAGAAGAAAGCACACATATTTCATGTTTCTTTTCTTACCTGATTCACAATCACTTCCTAGAAATGATGAAATTTGAATCTTTTCCACACAAAGACTGATAGCCCAAGAATCACAAAGCTCTGCAGGCAAAGTTTTCAATGGTTGCTAAAATTGCCATCAAAATTCAAACAATACTCAGTAAGTACTTGTTTCGGGTGAGAAGCATAAAAACAAACCATCTGATTGCCACCAAATAGTTTAAGTTTGCTCCATTTTTCTCAAAGCCACTGTTATTGCCAACATAGCTAAACATGTGAAACTGACATGTTATCATTAAAGAACTACACAATTTTATGACATCAGCGTCAAACCCTAAAAAATGCCTGCTTAAAAAGGCAGACAAGTGTAACTAAATCCTGTAAAAAGCAAGCCCTGTTTTATCACACTGAAGAATACCCACATTTTTAAAGTGTGGGGTCAGATTTTACCCCAACAAAGAGACATTAACCAAAACTATCAGAAAAGGGGGCAAACAACCCTTCCAGTACTACCCACTCAAAGCGACAAGTGTACCAACACGATGCACACAGCACAAGCCACTGCCGCTTGGTGCCGGCTTCCAAACCCAGTCTAACCAGGGCCCATTAGGACATGGCCTCGGGCTACTTTCCAGACATCCACATTCCCCAGCCCTCAGGAAACTCTGGCCTCTCAGAATCACTCAGTGGTTTAGGTTGTGCATCTTCAAACTCAATTCCTGTATACTCTATGGTCCCTGCTGGAAATACCTCCTTCCTACCTTATTTTGTCCAATAAGCAAACTTAGAAATTTATGAAAACCGCAACCACTTCATTCCCCCATGGGATTTAACTGACTGATGAACTGATAGGTCCAATTGGTTTGTTCTACGTGCAAAGTAAGTATGGAAATTAAGGTAAAAAGGGAACCGCCTCGTTCTGAGCAGGAACTGGAAGAACAGGGTAAGCAGTCCTGACTTCCAACTTTGGTAAATGCAATCATGTTGCCTTCCTCTTCAAAGCGCAAGCTTCAGTCGGCTCCTCTCTTGTACTGAAGCAATCTGTACAGAAACACACATTTGAAAATGGTGCCTAAGAAAGGCCAGGCTACTAGAGCACATTAGGACTGCGTTAAAACAATTACTGAAGAATGAAGTCTAAGAATGGAATTTAAGCAGTCACCTAAATTCCTACTGTTTAATATCATGTTATTTTAAGACTCGGCTTGAAAAACATGGCTCTGGGTTGAGGGCTGGTAGGGGAAAGGCCTGGACCCCACAGGGACTTCAAAAACGCTGCTCGGCTCATCTTGTGCTTTTCGGGTTCTAAACACCCCTCTTCCTGCGGCACCTGCCCGGCCCAGCCAGCAAGCAGGACTGAGGCGTCCCCTTTCCCCTGTCTCCTGCCATGCCCACTCCCCTTGCAGCAAGTGTCCCTAAAACGTTAGGGCTCCTTCAGACAGATTTTAAGAAGGAATGGGACACCAAAAGTCATTTTGGAATTATGTGCCATACCTAATTTAAAAATAAAAGTGCTGTTTGATTAGGGGGACCAAAGACTAAGACTTCCCCAATCTACAGTCCGTGTCATAGAAAAGGACCATGAAAATAAGACCTTTCTTGAGCGCCAGAGTGGTTCCGTCAGCTAAGTGTCCAGACCCTTGACTTTGGCTCAGGTCATGATCTCAGGATAGTGACAGCAAGCACCCCGCCCTGCCGTCAGCTCTGCGCTAAGCACGGAGTCTGCTTGTCCCTCCATTTCCCCCTTGCTTGCTGTTTCTTACTCTCTAAAATAAAAATAAATAAATAAAATCTTTTTAAAAAATGAAAAAATGAAGCCTTTCTTACTGGTGATCTAACCAAATACAGTTAACAATCATTTCCTTAAAAAGGCGCACTTCAAAAAACCAATCTATTCAGCTAAATGAAAAAAGTCTTCTCTTCATTTGTGTGTGTGTATCTAGTTCCACACAATTTTACCCACTGTGTAAGTTTATGGACGCCCCACAGACACAGAACTCCACCACCACAAGGGCCTCTCCCAGAGCCACAGCCGCCCCCCTCCCCTCCTCTCTACCCACCACACTCTCCCTAGCCCTGGCAACCTTGCATCCAGTCTCCTTTCCTAAAGCTGTGTGGTCTCAAAAATGGTACATATTAAAGAGCTTGCAGCCTTTCGGGACTGGCTATTTTCAGTGGCATGATTTCCTTAGGAGTCACCTAAGTTATGGCACGTATCTGGAGCTGAACAGTTTAACCACAGACCTGTCGAGGGACATCGAGGCTGATTGCACACTTTGGCTATCATGAATAAAGCTACCATAAACACCTGTGTACAAGTTCCCGCATGAACAGAATTTTTTATTTCTCTGGGATACATGCTCAGGAATACATGCCAGGTCAAATAATAATTGCACATTGTGTTCTTTTTTTTTTTTTAAGATTTTATTTATTTATTTGACAGAGATCACAAGCAGGCAGAGAGGCAGACAGAGAGAGAGGAGGAAGCAGGCCCCCTGCTGAGCAGAGAGCCCAATGTGGGCCTTGATCCCAGGACCCTGAGATCATGACCTGAGCCGAAGGCAGAGGCTTCAACCCACTGAGCCACCCAGGCGCCCTGCACGTTGTGTTCTATAAGAAACTGCCAAACTGTTTGCCACAGCAGCCACACCATTCTCTATGCCCACCAGCAGTGATTAAGTGACTGACCCAGTTTCATCTGTGACAGCATTCAGTGCTGTCAAGTGATCATTCAGAAACATAAATTAGATCACTTGTTTCATCACACAAGTATGCATCCGGGCAGAATCAAGTCCTTCCTACATTGGTGCACCAAGCCCCATTTCTAGCCCTCATCTCTAACCTCCCACCTCTCTAACCCCGTCTCCTATTTCTGCCCTCCGTTTTGCTCCAGCCCCTGGCCTCCTGACTATTCCTCAGATACAAACGCCCACTCAGTTTTCTGTTCTCTCCCTGAATCTCTTCTCCCAGATATCCCAACAGCTTGCTCCCTCCACTCCGCTCCAGGAGAACCTTCTTTGTGCACTTACGCCCTAAATAAAATTGCACACCCCTTCTCCCCTTATTCTGTTTTGTTTTTTTCCATAGTATTTGTCATGGTTGTAAGCCCCGGGGCCCAGAAAACGGCCTGGCACAAAACCAGCACTTGGCTGACAGGGCTCATCCCAGGTCGTCAAGTCCAGTCCCGATTTCAGCCCCCACTCCCCCTGGAAGCCCTTCAAGCCCACTGCAGCTCATGCATCAGGGTTGGTCACAACCACTTTGGGGCTATACAAACGCTCAATGGCCCAGGGACAGAAAAGTGCTACCGCCTCGGTAATACCGGACGAAGACGAGCAGCCCCAGTCTTCCCTCCCAAATGCTGACAGCAGTGCGAACAATGGAGCCTGACCACCTACAGGCTTTTCAGGCTTGAGGGTGCACACAGATTGCTCACAGAACTTCTCAAAAAGCAGACTCCGATTCGGTATGTGTCAGGTGGGGGAAAGGGTGTATACTCCTCCTTTGCTCACAGGGGACAGCCAAGTGCTGGCCTGAGACCACGCGCAGAGCAGAAGGATCTATCTCGACCAGATTCCAGCACCCGAGCTGAGTCAATTCACATTAACCAGTGTCTTATTCGGTGTTTTGTTCTTCCTTCTTGTCTGAATAAGACCAAATATCTTGAGGCTGGACCACTCCAAGGTAGTTTACCAGATGACCGGATCACTTTCCGGAACTACAGGTAGCCGTGGTGGGGACTCTCGGGCGCAGAGAAAGCGCCCGCAGCCCATCTGAAAGCCAGGCCAGTGCGAAACCTCTGCCTTCACAGTTCCAAGTCCCTTTTAAAAAAAAAATTCTTGTCCATGAACTGTCATCTTAAAATGCTTCATTTTGTTATGTGAATTTCACCTCCAAATAAATAAACAGGAAATTCTATCCTATTATACAGCAATTAGGAAGAATTATATGTGCCGCTATGGGACAATGTCTATGATATACTGGTCTTGGAGAAACACAGGATGATCTCAGTCATGCAAACAAAAACAGAGACACATTTAAATGCTTAAATATGCATTAAAAATCAGAGAAGACGGGGCGCCTGGGTGGCTCAGTTGGTTAAGCGACTGCCTTCAGCTCAGGTCCTGATCCTGGAGACCTGGGATCGAGCCCCACATTGGGCTCCCTGCTCGGCAGGAAGCCTGCTTCTCCCTCTCTCACTCCCCCTGCTTGTGTTCCCTCTCTGGCTGTGTTTCTCTGTCAAATAAATAAAATCTTAAAAAAAAAAATCAGAGAAGACAAAAGAAGTTTAATAATTGTTATTTCTAGGAAATGAGAATGTGCTCTTTGAAAATGTTTCATGATGTATATATATATATATATATGTGTGTGCAACTTTAAAAAGTTTTTAAACTAGTTAATAGAAAGTAAATACTTGACAAAAGTGGCCGATCACACTGAATCTAGGCATGGGCAAGCTACAGCCTGCCTGTTTGGGGCCCATTTGCCAGCTAAGAAATGTTTTCACATCTTTAAATGGTTGATAATAATAATAATAGTTTGTGACATGAAAATTACATGAAATTCAAATTTCAATGTCATCAATAAAATGTTACCGGAACACAGACACACTCATCCATTTACGTATTGCCTCTGGCTGCTTTAATTCTACCACAGCAGAGGTGAGTAGTTGTGACAGAGATACTGTGCCCACAAAGCCTAAAAATGGCCTCCTCTCTGATCATTTACGTAAAAACTTTGCTAATGTTCATAAACCAGAAGACTTGATATTGTTAGGGTGCCGATGTTCCCAAATTGATCTATAGATTCAATGCCATCCCTATCAGAATCCTAATTGGCTTCTTTGTAGAATCTGACAATGTGCTCTTACAACCATATAGAAACACATGGGGCCCAGGACAGCCAAAACTACCTTAAAAAAGAACAAAGTTGGAGGACTCAAATTTCATGATTTGAAATTGTGATTAAAAAAAAAAACAAAACTGTAGTAATCAAGACTGTATAGTATTGGTAGACCAATTCAAAGTCCAGGGGCACCTGGCTGGCTCAATCAATTAAGCATCTGACTTTGGCTCAGGTCATGATCCCATGGTCCTGGGATTGAGCCCAGCGACCGGCTCAGCACTCAGCAGGAGTCTGCTTCTCCATCTGCCCCTCACCCTGCTCGTACTCTCTCTCTTACTCTCTTTTTCTCAAATAAATGAATAAAATCTTCTTAAAAAAATAAAATTAAAAAAACATAAACATGATGCTCGGAGCACCACAGTGGCTCAGTTGGTTAAGCAACTGACTTTGGCTCGGGTCATGATCCCAGGGTCCTGAGACTGAGCCCTGCATTGGGCTCCTTGTTTTCACATCTTTAAATGGTTGCTCATCAGCAAGCCTGCTTCTCCCTCTGCTCCTGCTGCCCACCCTGCTTGTGCTCTCTTGCTTGCTCACTCTCTCTCTCACTCGCTCGCTGTCAAATAAATAGATAAAATCTTAAAAAAAATTTTTAAAAATCCAAAGTCCAGAAATAAATCCATACATTTATGGGCTATTAATTTTTAACAAGGGTACAAAAGAATTCAATGGGGAATGAAGAGTCTTTTCAATAAATAGTGCTGGGACAATTGGACATCCACATGCAAAAGAATGAATAAGGACCTGTACCTTACATCATACATAAAAATTAACTCAAAATGGATCAGACATAAATGCAAAACTCTGAGGAATAATACATCTCTTTGATCTTGAACTGGGAAACGATTTCATAACTCTGACACCTAAGGCACAGCAACCGAAGACAAAACAAAACTGGACTTTCATCAAAATTGAAAACTTTTGAGCTTTCAAAGGGCACTACCAAGAAAACGAGACAATCCACAAAACGGAAGAATGTTTTAAAAATCACATACCTCATAAGGGTTGAGCATCCAGAATACATTAAAAAATGGTTTCAGTCCCATAATAAAAAGACAAAAAACTCACCTTTGAATAAATGGGCAAGAATGAGGACAAGAGCTTACAAACCAAGTCTAAGGAAGACTGGGGCGCCTGAGTAGCCCAGTCACTAGACAGCATGACTGTGGATCTCGGGGTCCTGAGCTGGAGCCCCACGCTGGGTGTGGGGAAGGGGGGGGCGGTGCTCCGCTCACACAGACCCCCCACGGCTGAGGAGCGCAGCAGGGTTTCCGCTATTTGCCGCTGAATATGTCCTGACTGAGGACACGAACCTGAGCTGGCAGAGAGGAACAAGTCCTGTCTGTTCTACCTTCGAAATTCAGTCACTTGTCACCTCGCCACCGGGGGCCCCACGACAGAACCGACGCACGCCCTCTCTCGCAGGACCGCTCTCATAGCTTCCTAACTGGGGTCCTGCTTCCGCCCGAGCTCCCCGTCACCCTGTTCTCACCGGTATTCGCTGTAGAAACAGAACTCAAGCCCTGCCCTTGCTCCCACCAGTTCCCTCCTCTAGCAGAAGGGCTGACGGCTCTAATCCCCCTACAGGGGAGGGCCGACTCATCTGGGGTGGCGCCCCCCCTCGGACCCCACCTCCACTAAGAATCTCCCTCTCACTAATTCAACGGACCAAGCCGGCCCCTTCTTGGTATTCCTCAGACAGGGGGCCTTCGGACCTGTTCCCCCGCCTGGAACGCCCCTCCTCCATGCACCTTCCCGGCTACTTGACCCTCTCCGGGTGTTTACTCAAAACCCACAATCTCAGTGGCCAATCTCAGTGGCCATTCCCTGGACACCTTATCTAAAATGTCAACACCTTATCAACGCTGACATTTCCCGGTTCCTTGCCCTGCTTTGCTGTTCCCCCTTCATTTATCACTCTCTAATAAACCCTGTATTTTACTTATTCCTCCTGTTCACTGTCTGTGTCCTTCACTGAAATGAAAACTCCACAAAGAGCTTTATCTGTTGAGGCTGCAATCCTGCAACTACACATGCAGAGGCCTTCATTAGATGTTCAGTAAACAGTCACCGATGAATTAAAGTCGGGGGGAGACCAGGTGGGACTCTGAAGGACATTAAGAAAGTACCAAATGCAGACGTCAATCGCCTCATAATTCCAGTTAGGACGGTCCCGGCCCCTGGGCCCCGCAGCCGGTCCAACCCAGCACCCCTGCACCCTACGTGCTGAGCAGCGAGCAGGCACTCAGACGCTTCAACTGAAGCCCACGCAGCGCTGTGACACCGCAGCTCCACACCACAGAGGAGCACCGTAAAAATAGAACAGACACCCTCTAAATCATTCTTGGACAATTCAACTTTGGCAAATGGATTTATCAGCTGAACAGAAATGCCAAGATCCAAACGTATAAGCAGAGTCTGTTACTCAAAATTAACGGACACCTGCTTTCTCAACAGTAAAGTGCCTACAAATATGTTTTTATGCATTTCATTTAAAATAATTACACTTAGGCCAATGCAGTTGATTTCAGAGCATAACTAAGGAACTTGAGAGGTTACTATTCTAAAATACTTCTGTTCTGAATAACTTAAAGTCTATCTTCATATACACATGGTTCATATCTGTAAGGACACACAAGGAAGAAGTGTAATAGAGCTTGCCTCTGGGAACAGAGTTAGGTAGTCAGGAGAAAGGAGTGAGAGAGAATCTGATTATTACCTTTGTTTAGAATTTGCATCATGCATGAAAATAATAGCTTTTAATATAAATCAATCACACAACACCCTAAAATAAAGTAGCAAAACAACATCTATCTACCTTTGTCAAGGCAACTTTAGAAAGAAACCTCTTTATGCCCATATTTTGACGATAAGCAAATTCAGGTTCTGTCCAAGCAGCCTAAGAAACAGATGGCAGATTTTTAGACTGACCCAGTGTTTGAACAAAGCTTCAGTAAGTGCCAGCGGTAAGGTCTCCTTTCCCACCAGAGTCCTGCTTAGCACAAGACCCTGTTACACAAGATCCAAGCAATGTGTGAACTTGCATGACCTCTACCTCCCGGAGGGGCACTGCAAGAAAAGTCGGTGGTGAATTATGATTATAAATTACTTACTGTCAAACTGTTTTTTAAAAGTGTTTTTCTTGGGCATATGAGTGGCTCAGTCGGTTAAGCGTCTGCCTTCAGCTCAGGTCGTGATCCTGGGGTCCTAGAATGGAGGCCTGCATTGGGCTCCCTGCTCCAAGGGAAGCCTGCTCCTCCCTCTGTCCCTCTCCTGCTTATGCTCTGTCCCATGATCTCATTCCCTCAAATAAATAAATAAAACCTTTTGAAAAAAAAATGTTTCTCTCTAAGCACTCAAAGCAGGTTTTTCACCTCTTTTTTTTTTTTTTTAAAGATTTTATTTATTTGACAGAGAGAAACACAGCCAGGGAGGGAACAGAAGCAGGGGGAGTGAGAGAGGGAGAAGCAGACTTCCCGCCGAGCAGGGAGCCTGATGTGGGACCTGATCCTGGGTCTCCGGGATCATGACCCGAGCCGAAGGCAGTCATCCAACCAACTGAGCCACCCAGGCGCCCCGGTTTTTCACCTCATAGAAGAAAAATTAATTTATCCTAATAGATAAGCCAACATTACTCCCAGAATCCTCATCTTCTAATTAAACTCTCAGGACACAGCAAGGATCACATCAGAAACATAACGAGTAAGAAAACATTACTAAAAATGAGAGGGATGGGTGTCTGGGTGGCTTGGTCATTAAGCGTCTGCCTTCGGCTCAGGTCATGATCCCTGGGTCCTAGGATAGAGCCCCGTGACTCTCTGCTCAGCAGGAAGCCTGCTTCTCCCTTCCCTGCACCCCCTGCCTGTGTTTCCTCTATCACTGTGTGTTTCTGTCTCTCGAATAAATAAAATCTTAAAGAAAAAAATCCTTAAAATAAATATATAAATGAAAGGGGGCTTCTTAAAGCGTCTGCCCCTTGAACACCGTCCTCATTAAATACCACCTTGTGCACATCAGGATGGAAAAGGCAATGCCCCAAGGGAGAGAAACGGAGACTTGGGGGGTGCAGGGTAAAATACGTGGGTTCTGCTGGAAGGTAGGGTCTCCAGACCCAAGCAGCAGAGACCCCTGGCTCTCCAACAGTAGCAGGACGTGTCCACGGACGTGTCCAAAGAAGGAAACAGGAGCCGCCCACGGGGAATGCACATCCTTCATCCCGCAGCAATTACCCTCTCCCTCGGCAACGGGTTGTTTTACATGCAACTGAAAACAGGCAGGACGCTAAAGGTCGACTCCTCCTAATAGTCGAGCCACTTTTATTATTTCTCGCTTCCTAATAATGACCTTCCAAGCAGCTCCCCACTGCCTCGGCAAGCTCAACTCAAGGGCCTGCAAACCAACTTGAGCTCAGACCAGCGCGGTTCCCGGACTCAGCGACACGCCGCGAGAATGCGGGCAGCCAGCCTGGACGCACCGGCCGGCTCCGGAGCCCCCCGGCTGGAAGCCCCGCTGGCCGCGATCCCCGCTGGGCCCCGGCCGCACTCCCGCGCGCGCCCCACCCCCGCGGCCTCGAGGCATGACGTCACCGCCCCCCCCCCAGCGCTCTGGCTCCCAAGCCCGGCTGCTCGCGGGGTGTCCTGAGCCCCAGCGCCCCTCCCTCGCAGGGACGCCCACAGGGAAGGGAAGTGCGCTCTCGGCTCACAGTTCTGCTCACAGCGCAGCCCGGTTCTTGCAAACACAAAGCGGCACGTTGCTCCCCTAACTTGGCACGCCGGGGAAGGCAGAGGACCGGGCCGTGCCCGCCTGCGGAGCTGCGCCGACCCACGCCAGGGGAGCCGGGCAGGGCCCCGGGACGCGGTCTCGCCGCAGCAAGGGCGGCTGCGCGCCCCGACTTCGGGGGCCCGCGGGGCCGGGAGCTGCAGCGGCCCAGTACTCACGGTCGATGCAGGGGCTCCTCGGCCGCGGCCGGGCCGGGGGGCGGCGGGGGCGGCGGGGGCGGGGGCGGCTGCGGCTGAGGCGGCGGCGGCGGCTGCGCCTGCGGCAGGGGCTGAGGAGGCTGAGGCGGCGGCGGAGGCTGCTGCTGCTGCTGTTGCTGCTGCTGGAAGGACTTGAGGGACTCGAAGGCCTTCATCAGCTTTTCCAGGGTCGCCATGGCGGCCTCCCGCTCCGCGGGGACAGCCCCCGGAGCCCTTGAGCCGACCCGCGGCGCGGCTCAGCAGCGCGGCAATGAATGGGGCTCGACGCCGCGGACAGGAGCGGAACTGAGACGCCCAGCCATCTTAGGCCCGTCCCGGCAGCCCCCGCGGCCGTGCGTCCCTCGGCGCTACGCCGGCGGGGCGGGGCCAGGCCGTGCCCGTACGATTGACAGCCAGTGGCGGCGATCTCTGCCAATGGCCGGCCGAGGCGCCGGCCCGCCCCACGTATCCGCCGGCGGGCCTCCCAGGGCGACCGCGTCGCTGAGATCACAGCCCGGTGCTCGGGTGGAGGCGGGCCGTGGACGGGGGCGGAGTCAGGGGCGGGGTGGGGCGAGGTAGGGGGCGGGGCGGCTGATGGGAGGCGGGGCAGAGCGGGGCGCGGCGAGGTAGAGGGCGGAGC
>PITA01010857.1:57113-69703 GCA_004023965.1 Spilogale gracilis | reverse complement strand
GACCAAGTGGCCCAAGGCTCTTGGCCAGCGCTCTAGAGTAGATGGGGCTCACCACGGGGGGGCTGTGTCAGAACTGCTTGTAAGACTCTTGGAAATGTGCTGGGTAGGCCTACGTAGGAGCTTCGGTTGGTGCTTCTGTGGTCACAGCAGCCACTGAGATTTTTGAAAACACCTCCATTTATTCTAATGTCTGTTCCCTCATGCTGCAGGTTGCGGTCAGTGAGGGAAGTGGGCCTTGGACTCCCTTCAAAGACACACTCCCATCCCACGGGTAGGAGAGTCAGAAGACCGAGGTCTTGCTGTCTGGAAAGGCAGGAGAGCAGTGTTCAGTGGGTCCCAAAGGTCTTGTTCCCAAAGTGGTCCTGGTGTCCCTGTTGAAACACTGCCAGAACGGGGGGCTTGCCAGTCTCAGGCCGCCGTTTTGTGAGCATTTTGAAGATCACAAAAGCTTTTTGGTGCAGTAAGCCACACTGTGTCCGTGTGTGGCCGTGCCTGAGTGGGCCTTGTAAGGGGCACAGGGCTGGTCCACCCGACATGTGATGCTCATTAGGGTCATAATGACCGTCTTCACACCTGCCCTGTTTCCTTTTTGCATACTCAGCCTCCCCAGTGCTTACTACTCCCGCATAGCTTTCAGAGCCTTTGTTATGATCCTCTTTAAATTGTTCATCTTGGGGCTCAGTTGGTTAAGCTTTGTCTTGGGCTATGATCCCATGATCCCATGATCCCGGAGTCCTAGGATGGAGTGCTGCCTCTGGTTTTCTCCTCAGTGGGGAGCCTTTTTCCTCTCTAGCTCCCCCTGCTTGTGCTCTCTGTCCAATAGTAAATTAAAAAATCTTTAAAAAAAAAAAATGTGGGGAGCAAAAATCCAGCCATAAAAACCTCACATGCCCAAGTTATACAGTTTGTTTGTTTATTTATTTATTTATTATTATTATTATTAAGATTTTTATTTATTTATTTGACAGAAAGAGAGATCACAAGTAGGCAGAGAGGCAGGCAGAGAGAGAGGAGGAAGCAGGCTCCCCACAGAGCAGAGAAGCAGAGAGCCTGATGCAGGCCTGGATCCCAGGACCCTGAGATCATGACCTGAGCCGAAGGCAGAGGCTTTAACCCACTGAGCCACCCAGCCGCCCACAGTTTATTTATTTTTTAAAAAATATCTTATTTGAGAGAGAGAGAGAGAGCAAGCGTGAGAGGGGGAAGGTCAGCCCCCTCCACCCCCTCACTGAGCAGGGACTCCATACGGGGCTCGATCCCGGGACTCCAGGATCATGAGCTAAGCTGAAGGCAGTCGCTCAACCAACTGAGCCACCCAGGCGCCCCAAGTTAATACAGTTTATAGGACAGTGTGACTAAAGTAAATACTCAGGCAGGGACTTTCCGATGAGTGTGATTACTGTAAGCAAATATGTGTAGGAATCAGTAGGAAACATCCAAAACAAAATGGCAAGTCACTTTTGTGTAAGTTTAGTAAAACTGCTTCTTTAACTTACAGGAAAAGGCAAGACCCTTTAAAAATCCTTCCCTAGTAACATCTCCTAGAGCGCGAAGGCAATTATATTTTGGCAACCAAGGACAGTTCATGAGTCAAGTATTGATTAAATATTTGAGGGGCACCTCGGTGGCTCAGTGGACTCTGCTTCACGGGGAGCCTGCTTCTCCCTCTCCCGCTGGCCTGCCACTTCCCCTGCTTGCGCTCTGTCTTGATCGCTTGCTCTCAAATAAATAAAATCTTTAAAAAATACTCGATTTTGGGCTTACCTGTCAGATTAGAATCAAACATCTTAGGGGAGTCCTGAGATAGCGATATCAGGGCAAGGCTGCCTTAGCTGGTCTGCTCTCTCTTTGTTTAGAGGGAATCAAATTTGCTTATCACACTGGCTAAATGACGGTGGGAGGGTGGGCTAGATGAAGGTTAAGATCTGGAGGCTCAAAGAAGAGGATGAATCCAAGGTGAATTAAAGGTATATACAAGGTCTACACTTGCGATTCCTCTACTCCACCTCAGAAAAATGCAGAAGTATCTACATCAGGAGGGAGGAATAAGTGCTCCCTATGTAGAGCTCGTCAGGATGCCTAATTTGGGGAATGTCTTTTATTTTAAGATTTTATTTATTCATTTGTCAGAGAGAGCATGCACACAAGCAGGGGGAACGGCAGGCAGAGCAGGCGGAGGGAGAAGCAGTCTCCTTGCCTGCTGAGCAAGGAGCACCCCATGCTCAGGACTCCGGGATCGTGACCTGAGCCAAGGCAGATGTGCTTTAACGAGCTGAGTCACCTAGGTGTCCCTTGGAGAATGTCTTATTTGAATAGCAATAGTGCAAAGAGGAACAATTTACTTTTTTCTTAATTTTAACTTTTTAATTTTGTTTGTTTGACAGAGAGAAACACAGCTAGAGAGGGAACACAAGCAGGGGGAGTAAGAGAGGGAGAAGCAGCCTTCCTGCCAAGCAGGGAGCCTGATGTGGGGCTTGAATCCGCGACTCCGGGATCATGACCTGACAACGACTGAGCCACCCAGGCACCCCGATTTTTATTTTTATTTTTTTAAAGCTTTTATCTGTCAGAGCACAAGCAGCGGGAGGGGCAGAGGGAGAAGCAGGCTCCCCACAGAGCAGGAGCTGGGTGTGGGACTTGATCCCTGGACCCTGGGATCATGACCTAAGTCAAAGATAGATGCTTAGTTGACTGAGTCACCCAGGCACCCCTGGATTTTTGCTTTTGCCTCTGCTGCTACTAGGACCGATATGATTTTATTTTTTAAAATATTTTATTTATTTGGGCACCTGGGTGGCTCAGTGGGTTAAAGCCTCTGCCTTCAGCTCAGGTCATGATCTCAGGGTCCTGGGATTGAGGCCTGCATGGGGCTCTCTGCTCAGCAGGGAGCCTGCTTCCTCCTCTCTCTGCCTGCCTCTCTGCCCACTTGTGATCTCTCTCTGTCAAATAAATAAAATCTTAAAAAAAAAAAAAAGATTTTTAATTACTTGACAGAAAGAGAGGCAGTGAGAGAGGGAACACAAGCAGCGGGAGTGGGAGAGAGAAGCAGGCTTCCCGCCTAGCAGGGAGCCTGATGATTCTGGGATCAGGACCTGAGCGGAAGGCAGAGGCTTTCACCCTCTGAGCCCCCCAGGTGCCCCTGTTGTTGTTGCTTTTAAACACACTTTGGGACCGTGACTTTACAGGCGATAGGTTTGTTTTGTAGGAGAAACACATTAATGTATTTGCCCAGCCAGTGCTCGCACAGTCCTCAGACTTGGGGACTTCTTTTCATTGACTTACGGTTGTCTTTTGTTCCCTCTTAGCTGTAGGAAGGTTCCTTTGTATGTGATGGGGTTATGTCAGGTTCACCACAGTAATCGCTACCTAATGGTTTAGTCAGTTGGAAAACTGATTGTTTCAGTGTATAAGTCTCAGCATAATTTTCTCTACAGCCTTGATATCTTCAGGAACTAATTGTTGGCATATCTATGGAACAAGTCTGAGGATGATGGTCGTGGATTCCCAATTCGCGATTACCCTCGAGGATCCCCAAGTTGGTAGAGGTCACTTGTTAGTGGAGCTCCCCTGGATCAAGAGTATATTCATTTTGGAAAAGGGTATTACTGCTCTAGTGTCAGATTTGCCAGTTCTCTGTCCATCTTCTCCCTCCCACTAAAATCAATCTAGTAGCACTGGGAAGAGTCATTTCTATTTTGGCACAATAATCTGGCCACTGGTCTAATATATATTTTAAAATTATTTAGAGCAAGGGAGAGTGCACATGAACTGGGGGAAAGGCAGAGGGTAAAGGGAGAGAGACTCTCAAGACTGAGCGAGGAGCCTGAGGTGGGGCTCAGTCCAGTGACCCCGAGTTTACAGCCTGTGTGAAAATTGAGCCGGATGTCCAGCCAAGCCACATGGCCTTCCCAAGATTTTATTTTAAAGCAATCTCTACACCCAATGTGGGGCTTGAACCCACAAACCTGAGATCAACTCACGTGCTCCATTGTTGGAGCCAGCCAGATGCTCCCGGAATGTAAGACTATTAATTGGGGATAAACTTTGAGGTGGCATAATGAGAAGGAGTAGGGTCCCAGTACTGATGAGGACAGGGTTTCTTTCTGGGTCTGAGAATACCGTGAACTTAGATCTTGGAGGACGTTTGTATACATGGTGAGTATACTGAAACCACTGACTCGTATGCATCACGTGGGCAATTTCATGCTCTGTGAGTTACATCAAAGGCACTGTTCAAAAAAGATCTTATTAATGAATTTTTATGCAAAGAAGATTCCAGAATTGCTTGTGGTTTCCCTTTCCTTTTTTCATTCTCCAGATCTCGCAAAGTAGTTGAAATAAAAGATAAAGAACATTAAACGCTCTTATCTTCTGGTGGTGGGGAAATGCTGAGTGGCCCTGAATTTATGCAGTGAAAGTTGTTTACACAAGCCTGAGTCTGAAAGCCAGAGATAGGAGAAATCAGGCCGAAGGCTCCTTCAGGCAAAAAGTGATCAGACATGCCTGATGGAAAATCTGGGATTTCCTGAGATTAGTCATTTAATTTATGGACCATTCCAGGCTGTCAACAAAGTAATTGTCTAAAGTAAAATTCTGACATATGCTCTCATGTGGATGAACCCTAAAGACAGTAAGCTCAGTCACAAAAGACAAATGTAGGATTCCATTTACATGAGCTGCCTAGAGTCATCTGATTCATAAAGTAGAATGGTGTGGTCAACAGAGGTTGAGGGAGAGGAAAATGGGGAGGTATTGTTGAACGGATACAGAGTTTCAGTTATGGAAGATGAAAACATTCTAGAAATCCATGTTGGGAATGCTTGCACAACTTGTGTAACTTGTACTTCATACTACTGAACTGTACATTTAAAAATAGGTAAAATGTGGGGCGCCTCGCTGCCTCAGTAGAGCATGTGACTCTTGATCTTGGGGTTGTGAGTTCAAGCTCCATGTTGGGTGCAGAGCTAACTCAAACAAACAATGGACACCTGGATGGCACAGCTGGTTCAGCATCCGACTCTTGGTTTCAGCTTAGGTTGTGATCTCAGGGTGGTGAGATTGAGCCCTATGTTGGGCTCAACATTCTGCACAGAGTCTGCTTGAGATTCTCTCCTCAGTCTATCCTCCCACTCGTGTTCTCTCTCTCTCTCTCAAATAAATAAATAAATCTTTAAAAAATGACTAAAAATGGGTAAAATGTTAAGTTTTTTTGTTGTTTTAAGATTTTATTTATTTGGGCACCTGGGTGGCTCAGTGGGTTAAAGCCTCTGCCTTCAGCTCAGGTCATGATCTCAGGGTCCTGGGATTGAGGCCCGCCTTGGGCTCTCTGCTCAACAGGGAGCCTGCTTCCTCCTCTCTGTCTGCCTGTCTCTCTGCCTACTTGTGATCTTTCTCTCTGTCAAATAAATACAATTAAATAAGTAACATCCTTTTTTTTTTTTTTTTTAAATTTGAAACACGGCTGAAGAGGGAACACAAGCAGGGGGAGTGAGAGAGGGAGAAGCAGGCTTCCCACCGAGCAGGGAGCCTGATGTGGGGCTCAGTCCTGGGACTCCAGGATCATGACCTGAGCCGAAGGCAGTCACTTAACCAACTGAGCCATCCAGGCACCCCAGTGTTAAATTTTATCTTATGTATATTTAAACACACAAAAAAATAGGTAAGAGTAAAATCACTGGAGGGGCACTTGGGTATCCCAGTTTATTGAGCCTCCCTATTTTGATCTCGGCTTAGGTTTTGATCTCAGGGTTGTGAGTTCAAGCCTGGCTATTGGGCTCCACACTGGGCATAGAGCCTACTTAAAAAAATAATAGGGGCGCCTGTGTGGCTCAGTTGGTAAGTGTCTGCCTTCGGCTCAGGTCATGATCCTGGAGTCCCGCGATTGAGCCACAGCCTGCTTCTCCCTCTCTCAATCCCCCTGCTTGTGTTCCTTCTCTAGCTGTGTTTCCCTCTGTCAAAGAAGTGAAATCTTTAAAAAATAATAAAATCACTTTAGGAAGTATGGAGGGTGGGACACAGGGTCTGGCTTCTTGACCAGACTGGGCACTGGTTTCGATGGCCCAGTTTCTGCTACTGTCCTGAGTGTGTGTGTGAGGAACGAATGAGGTGCTCAGGTCTCCGCCTGCTGTACCTTCCTTCTGATCCTTCCACCTGTTATTCATGGAGCATCATCTCCTGTGTCCCAGAAATTGAGCTCTGCACTGGAGAAAGATGAAAGTGTGTCCCGAGGCGTTGATAATCCTGAGGGAGGTTGGGAGAGATGGATTTCCTTCTAAAGAAGTGTCCCATTGCATAGTGCCCATCTGTGGTAGTAAGTGTGGGTGGCAGGATTTACATAGGGTTGGAGGGGGTCACAGTGAAATGTCTAGAAACCTCATTTAAAATAGTGAAATCAGTACATGGCTGGAATTTGATACTCACAGATGCACTCTTTAAAAAGACAGCATGTTTAAAAGAGTAGGAGTTGTTTATAGCCTGAAAACTCTTCATGGAAAAAAAAAAGAAATCCTCATGGTGGCAGAGGAGCTAGGAACTTTGCAGGAGGAGCCACCAGGATGAGGAGAAGGCGGACTATCAGGTGGCCCCGATTTCCTGAGGCAACAGAAAGCAAACACCCAGCTCGCTGGTTCCTTCAAGGACTGAGGGGCTGGTCAGTGGAGGACACCAGAACACACATTGGGGACAAAACGTGTTTACAGAGTGTCCTGTAACAAAATACCTAGATGAGGTGGCATATAATATAAACCACAGGAATTTATCACCGGCCTGGCAGATTGGGTGTCTGGTAGGTGCTGCTTACTGGTTCAGAGCAGTCTTTTGCTGTGTCTTCACGTGGTGGGAGGGGGTGACGGAGCTCTCTGGGGTTCCTTTTCTTTTTTAAGATTTTATTTATTTGACAGAGATAGTGAGGGAACACAAGCAGGGGAAGTGAGAGAGGGAGAAGCAGGCTTCCCGCCGAGCAGGGAGCCTGATGCGGGGCTCCATCCCGGGTCTCCGGGATCATGACCTGAGCCGTAGGCAGACGCTTAACCAACTGAGCCACCCAGGCGCTCCTGGAGTTCCTTTTCTGAGGGTTCTAATCCCTCAGGACCTGGTCTCCTCCCAAAGGCCCTGGAAGCCAAATACCTCTTCCCTGGGGTTTGTACTTCAACATACAAATTTTGGGAGGATGCAGTAGGCAGATGCTTAACCAACTGAGCCACCCAGGCGCTCCTGGAGTTCCTTTTCTGAGGGTTCTAATCCCTCAGGACCTGGTCTCCTCCCAAAGGCCCTGGAAGCCAAATACCTTTTCCCTGGGGTTTGTACTTCAACATACAAATTTTGGGAGGATGCAGACATTCCATCTGTAGCACAGAGCAATATGTAAGTAATTGGAAATTAAGAAGAACTAATTATGGAAGGGAAGCATGAAAGTCCGGTAGTCAGTGACCACGAGCTCGGACAGTCTAGTTTCAGAACATGTTTTTGATGCTGTTAGTGTTTTTACGGACAGCTCATTCTCAGAGGCAGAGTTCATCTGTTAAATACATTCTTTACTGGGGAGGAGGAGGTGAAGGTGGCTGAGGGAGAGGTGAAGTGAGGTAAGGATGTGATATTTTTGGAACAGTTTGAAATACAAAGTAATTTCCTGATAAGATTAGTTTCTCCTAAATTAAATCCCAACTGTGGTCTCTCTCTTAGTAATGAAGTAGTCGAAGCAAAAAAAAAAAAAAAAAAAAACTGGGTCCCTAGCTCTTATGCTTGAATCCCACTTGAAGTTCACTTGAAGGATAAGGGAGGGACCAGTTTTTGTGGAGTACTTTATTTGGTTTGATTTGTTTGTGAATTTTACAATGAAAGTAAATCAGTCTGTTTCCCTGTCACTTTTCCGCATGGGGTATGTGCCTTGTTGCACAATTTGAAATATATATATAGAGAGCAAATTTTGTTTGTTTTTTTTAATATAACAAAGTTTGAAAGAAAATACAGAAAAATGCTTAGGATTAAGAGTTATTAACAGTGTTTCTGGGAACAAATCCTGTCTCCCCCACCTCCCCCCAAAAAAGGGACACTAAAAAATAATTACAGTAAAAGCAATATTTATTTCTACTTGCTACTTCCATTGTCATTCACCATTTACATTAAGAAGCCGTTGTAACAAGCATTTATTTTTAAATATTTTATTTATTCACTCGATAGGCAGTGAGACAGCACAATTGGGGAGCAGGAGAGGGAGAAGCAGGCTCCCAGCTGAGCAGGGAGCCTGATGAGGGATGCGGAAGGCATGTGCTTAAATTGACTGAGCCACCCAGGCGCCCCTGTGATAGGCATTTAAAAGGAAATTATGAAAGAGCTATTTCATTGTGTTTAAGAGTATGAACATTGAGAAGTTTATGTTGGCTTGTGTTATAAGAAAACTGTTATCTAAACCTGGCTAGGTGCTCCTAGGGACAAATGCAACTTTGTATTTCATAAGTAAGGATACCACTAGGTCATTAATCTCATTTCTTGTCCTTTAAGGAGTAGGTCACAAATCTTTTCTTATTTGAAATGGGTGGTGATACTGTCATTTGTTTTTATCTTTTAAATGCAGGGAAATTTTTTTTTAAAATAAATTTTCCCCAGTGACTAAGATAATACATACTCCATGCACAATACTTGGAAGTTAGAAAAAACTGGAGAGGTTTCTGGAAAATGTCTTCCTTTCAAGCAGTCTGTTTCGGGATAACTTCTGGTTGTAGTTTGTGAAAGCTTCATCCCTGCTGGTTTGCTTTTATCCAGACTAGCCATCCGTTCTGCTTTGGGTGACATATTTGTGGACGACTTGTCACAGGACCCCACTGTCCTTTTCCTGCCTCCTCTCGGCTCTCTTGAATGTGGAGGATTTGGGAGGTCACCCCATCAACTTCCTGTATTTTTCATGGGTGCACAGGCAGCTTTCCTTGGTATTTGTTAAACATTAAAGCCAGGAAGAGTGCCTGGCTGGCTCAGTCGCCGGAGCATGCTTCTCTCGGTTTCAGAGTTGTCAGTTTGAGGCCCACATTGGGTGTAGAGATTACTTAAAAATCTTAGAAAAACAGGGGCGCCTGGGTGGCTCAGTGGTTGAGCCTCTGCCTTTGGCTCAGGTCATGATCCCGGAGACCTGGGATCGAGCCCTACATCGGGCTCCCTGCTCTGCGGGAAGCCTGCTTCTCCCTCTCTCACTCCCCCTGCTTGTGTTCCCTCTCTGGCTGTGTTTCTCTCTGTCAAATAAATAAAATCTTAAAAAAAAAAATCTTAGAAAAACAAAAACAAAAATTAAAGTCAGCAGAACATACTGGAGCAGCCTTGTACTTGTGAACGCCTGTTTTTAGGTTTGTTTCTGAGTCTGGGCCTTGGCAGTCAGAAGACTTCCTGTACAGGGGAAGAGCCCTCGCGTGGGAGGCACTGGGTTGAGGGTCTGGCCCCCACCCTGGAGTTGTAGCCGTGACGGACAGTTCAGCTCGGTGACAGTTCAGCTCGGTTTCTCACGTGCAGGGGAAATAAGGTTTCTTAGATAAAATTACGTGATTTACTTGAGGCTCTCAGAAAGTGTTCTCTGCATTGATGTTATGCCCAGCAAAACCTGTTTGTTTCTTTCATTCGGAAATGTTTGTTGAGTACCAGCTGGAGGCCAGTCTTCGCTCTAGCTACCAGACACCCAAACGGGGGGGAAATACCCCTGTCTACAGGGAGCTCAGATTCTCCTGGGGCAGGCAGTAATAAACTAGATAAATGCTTAATTTATATGACCTCTTCAATAGTGGTAGGTGCTAAGGAGAAAAGAGTAAAAGAGCACGGAAGTGTGTGCGTGTGTGTTGCAGGAGAGGAAATCTTGAGTTATTTAACCTATAATGTAGCTATATGTTGTTTCTGTGCTCCGGTTGGAAGCCAAAACTTGCCCCTTATGGAAGTGGAACTTCTTTGCTGCCCCTGGCATGTTTCTGGGAGAAGGTGGTTTCTGATCTTGCCTGGCTGGGAATGCAGGCTCTGGTAACGAAGGGTTGGAGAGGTATGTGTGTGTATGTGTGGTCTTGGGATATATCATGGAAAGATATATATAGAATACAGAGAATATTCTGTGTCAGGCATTCAGTAAATTTTAGCTCTTAAATGTTAATGCTGTTTAGCTCTTCTGCCTTTTGTTACGAAACTCAAAGTTTTTTTTTCCTTAAGATTTTTATTTATTTATTTGTCAGAGAGGCAGAGAGAGCGAGCATGCAAGCAAGCAAAGGGAGACGGAGAAGCAGGCTCTCCACTGAGCTGGGAGCCTGATGCGGGACTCGACCCCAGGACCTTGGGATCATGACCCAAGCCTAAGGCAGCCACTTCACTGACTGAGCCACCCAGGTGTCCCACAAAACTGAAAAGTTTTAAACAGAAACCAGAGGGGCCATTTTCGTGGAAAAATGCCCCAGTGTTAGGAAGCAGTGATGTGTCAAATTTGGAGCAGTGGACCCTCCTCCGCCAGTTTCCCACACTGGTCACTTCTTCAGGTCTCTCATTACCCCCCCCCCCTGAGCCCCTGTGGCCTTCTGAAGGGACCGATTGTAAGGCGGGAACCATGGTTAATGTATGTAACAAAGACAATCTTGTGTTACTGTCCATTGAACCAGCAGGCAGAGGAAGAAACACATTCTCAAAGCATTGTCAAGTTTCTAAAAATGTACTTGGATAATAGTAAAGGTGTGGTGCATGATGATTGACAGAAAAACAAAAACAGCACTTTTCTAAGCTTGAGCCATATTTTATTGAACGGCTAAATACGAGATTTGGAAAATAACAGAAATCCATTCAGGGATGTGAGGTTATTCTGTGTGATCTATACCTTCAGTTTCTCGTTATTTGTGGTGCGTTTTAGTTTAAGGAATATGGTTTCTGTTATTGGTATTAAAAATTTATACTTAAACTTTATTGAAGGCTACTGCTAATTATTTCAGTTCTCTGTACATTATGTCTGCCCCAGTTTAGTAAATCAGTGTTTTTTGTTTGTTTGTTTTAGGTTTATGAAAGAGACAGGGGAGAGGGTTTGTGAGTGGGAGTGGCGGAGGGAGAGGGAGACAGGATCTCAAGCAGACTCCCTGCTGAGTGCGGAGCCCCATGTGGAGTGCTATGTCATCAGGACTTGAGCTGAAACCAAAAGTCAGATTCTTAACTGACTGTGCCACGAAGTCAGTTTTAATAGTAAAAACATGTCCATTGAGGGCCCCTGGGTGGCTCAGAGGGTTAAGCCTCTGCCTTCGGCTCAGGTCCTGATCTCAGGGTCCTGGGATCGAGCCCCATGTCGGGCTCTCTGCTCGGTGGGGAGCCTGCTTACTCCTCTCTCTCTCTCTCTCTGCCTGCCTGTGATCTCTGGCAAATAATTTTATTAAATTATTAAATTTTGGGGCGCCTGGGTGGCTCAGTTGGTTAAGCGACTGCCTTTGGCTCAGGTCATGATCCCGGAGACCCGGGATCGAGCCCCACATCAGGCTCTCTGCTCGGCAGGAAGCCTGCTTCTCCCGCTCTCACTCCCCCTGCTTGCGTTCCCTCTCTGGCTGTGTTTCTCTCTGTCAAATAAATAAAATCTTTTAAAAAAAATAAATTTTATTTATTTATTTGCCAGAGATCACAAGTAGGCAGAGAGGCAGGCAGAGAGAGAGGAGAAAGAGGCTCCCTGCTGAGCAGAGAGCCCATGCGGGCCTCAATCCCAGGACCCTGAGAGCAGGACCTGAGCCCAAGGCAGAGGCTTTAACCCACTGAGCCACCCAGGGGCCCATAAATAAATAAAATATAAAAAAAATTTTTTTCCATTGAAAATATCAGAATTATCCCCCCTCCCTAAAAAAAAAAAAAAAAGAGGCTCAGAATTAAAACATACCGGGTTCTTTGTTGGCTCTCGTATTTTGTGAGTTAAGTTATCCTCTGAAATCAGAAAAGCAATGACGTGTAGTGGGAAATTGAGCATGGCTCTAGGTTAGGATGTCAGCCTCTTTCTCAACCACTGCATAAAATTTGAGACTGATCTTTCTCATATGTGAAGTAATTATATTTCAAAAGGTGGTTGTGATGATTAAATGGATTAATGTATGTGTAAGTGTCTAACACAGGGTAGATGTTAAAATTAAATCTGATTGGGCTCTCAGGAATAGGTTGTTCACTCCTGATGTTGACTTTCAGAGCCCTCATTCAGATTACCCAGTTGATAAACGTTAATTTCTAGTGTTAGATTTTAATTTAATGTTACTGTAAAGCACTGGCTTTGATAATACTGTTAATAGGAGGCGTCTGGGTGGCCCAGTAGGCAGAGCACACAACTCTTGATCTTGGGGTTGTAACTTCAAGCCCCCGCTGGATGTAGAGATTACTTAAAAAAACAGTATTCTTTTTTTTTTTTTTTTTTGACAGAGAGAGAGATCACAAATAGGCAGAGGGGCAGGCAGAGAAAGAGGGGGGAAGCAGGCTCCCCACCGAGCAGAGAGCCCGATGTGGGGCTCGATCCCAGGACCCTGAGATCATGACCTGAGCCAAGGGCACAGGCTCAACCCTCCGAGCCACCCAGGCGCCCTTTTTTTTTTTTTTTTTTTTAAAGATTTTGTTTATTTGACAGAGAA
>PITA01010857.1:0-51446 GCA_004023965.1 Spilogale gracilis | reverse complement strand
AAACACAGCCAGAGAGGGAACCCTAGCAGGGGGAGTGAGAGAGGGAGAAGCAGGCTTCCCGCCCGATGTGGGACTTGATCCCGGGTCTCCCGGATCATGACCTGAGCCGAAGGCAGTGGCTTAACCAACTGAGCCACCCAGGCGCCCCTGCAAGGGCCCATTTTTACCGGGGGCTCTGCTTGGTTCCTCCTAGCAGCTTCCCGCCTGGGCTTGTGTGCAGGCGGGGTGGGGGTGGGGGGTGCAGGGGCCTTGTAGTTGTGTGTCTGGAGGCGGTGGCCTCCCTGAGGCGGGGGCAGCACATCGGGGTGTCCCTTCATGCTCCCCAAGTGCAGAATTGCTTGGTGTTGACTTTTTTGTAAGGTTATTTTTAGTTTTTTTAATATGTGGAAGACCTTTCTTTCTCTGCTTGACAGTCATACAGACTTGCGGAGACCTTTTTTGAAAGTTTTGTGCAGAAAGGACGACCATCTCCAGTCTCACCAGTCTGGTGTTGGCACTGGTAACATTATGGACTCTTTCTTGTCTTTTGGGCCCATTAAGAGATAAAATTCAACTGAGTAAATTTTATAAGAGCTTACTGGCTTGAGTCCCTGATTCATGAATTGGGCAGCATCCCATCTGGTGGGTAGAAAGGAGCTCTGAAGAACTGTATGAAATGGAAGGAATCCGGAACGGCGCATGGGACAAGGATGAGGAAATTTAAAAAGCAAAGAGCAGATTGTGGCAAGGTCATCTTCCTTTAGGGGACAGCAGGGGTCAGTCAGGCGGCTAATTTCACTAGTGCTGGCCGGGTAATTTCCGAATTGACGGGTTTGAGCTTCCACTCCTGGGAGAGGCTGAAACTGTAAATTAGATATTAAATCTTAGTTTGGGGACTTGGGCTTATCACAAGTGACTCCATTTTGGACTTGCTGTCCAACTAGACACAGTTTATTATATTGGATGTATAGTTTTTCCTTTGAATTTTTTTTTCCTTTTCCCATGAAAAACTCTTCTCTACGGCTCATGTTAATAGCCCCTGTAGGACCCCGCTGAGATTTGAAAGTATTACTTAGCTATTTCCTTAATGCTGGGAACAGTTTCTAAATTTTTTTTTTTTTTTTAAAGATTCCATATATTCATTTGACAGAAAGATCACAAGTAGGCAGAGAGGCAGGCAGACAGAGAGGAGGAAGCAGGCTCCCTGCCAGCAGACAGCCCGACGCGGCCTTGATCCCAGGACCCTGAGACCATGACCTGAGCCGAAGGCAGAGTTTTAAACCACTGAGCCACCCAGGCTCCCCAGTTTCTAATTTTAAAACTGATTTTCTCTGGTCCTGGCCAGATTACTGATTCTCTCTCTCTTTCCAGTGTGGGGGCTTGAACTCATGACCCTGAGATCAAGAGGTGGATGCTTAACTGACTGAACCACCCAGGTGCTCCCAGATTACAAATTCTCTAATACATTGCTAGTTGTATGAGTTGTATTAGTGCCTCACCCTCCAAAATTTAGGTTAAATACAATGTTTCAAAATAGCTAAGCCTCCAGAAGCCAGCAGCGCATAAAAGCAAGTAGACCTCTTCTCATCTTGCTTTCACTGTCTCAGTCCATGGTTGGTTCTTTCCTCTTACCTTTTTGGCTTAATGGGGTTTGAATCAGACAGTCGGTATGAACCTTGTTTAGCTTCTGCACTGATTAACTGCACATCCTCATAAGCCACCATTTTCCTGTTTGCAAAATAGGGATAACGTGGTGTCCAATTACAGGGTTACTGTAGGAATTCAGAGTCAGGTTGTGAAAGGGGTGGTGCGGGTCTGGAGTTTGGTGATAAGATTCGATGAGGGCAGCTGCTGTCACCTTCCTCCCTTCCTCAGCTCCTCCCAGTGATTTGGGTTGGCTAGTTCTGCTGTCTGGTTTTGGAAGAGTGGCCAGAAAGGAAAAGGAAGCAGAATGGGGGAGGTATATTGAGAAGACCTCTTTTTTTTTTTTCCCCTTCCTCAGTGCAGGGAAAGTTCAGCTGTGTCTTTCAGGAATTGCCAGAACCCTCAAGGTAGTAGGTCTGGGCTGGGATTGCCCGGGTGAGGGTGGCCGAGGCCCTGGGGGGAGGGGTCCTCTCTTCTTCTGGTTTTTGGGTAAGTTTGGGTGTCCTGTGACTCACCCAGGCTGCTGACTATGACCAGTCTTGTAGCCCTTGACACTCTTCCTATGACTTTTGTGTTTCTCACCCTATCTGCGACTAAGTAGGACAGGAGAGAATTTCTGTAGAAAAAAGTTATCTTTAAAATTTGCTTATGTGATACTCTTCAAGGTAATAATTCACCTGATTTTTTTTTTTTAAAGATTTTATTTATTTGACAGAGAGAAACACAGCCAGAGAGGGAACACAAGCAGGGGGAGTGAGAGAGGGAGAAGCAGGCTTCCCGCCGAGCAGGGAGCCCGATGTGGGACTCGATCCCAGGTCTCCAGGATCATGATCTGAGCCGAAGGCAGTCGCCCAACCAACTGAGCCACCCAGGCACCCCAATAATTCACCTGATTTTTGTTTGAGTTGCGCTAACATCTTTTACTTATTCCAGAGTACTTTCACCTCCTTCCCAGGAAGATGGAAGGTGATTCTCCAGATAAACCAACACCTGGGGCTGCATTTGTAAAAGAAAGGCTGCTAAGGTGAAGCCAGATGTGGAAGTGTCATAGAGTGGAGGGCAGCAGTGGGGCCTGTGGTGTGGAAGAATGAGGCCTTCGACATGTGGTCCTTCTGTCAAGCATTTTTAAGGGCTATGAACAGACTTAAAAGTGCAGCCTTAAGTGGAGTGTAGGGGAGGATACTTCAGGAAAGGGGGTGGAGTGAAGGAATGGGAACAAGAGTGATAGAAAACAGTTTTAACCCTTGTGGCCCCCCTTCAGACTTTCAGGTTTGTTTAGTTAAAGTCTTGCCTAGTCTGGACATCTGGCCTGAAAGGACTGAATTCTTTCCCTTCCTCTCATGTTGCCACCTCTGTATGTCAGATTGTATGAGAGGGAACTTTACATGTGTTTGGACTAGTTCATTAGTAAGGCTGCAGTGAGTAAGAATGGAGGATTTAGGGCGCCTGGGTGGCTCAGTGGGTTAAAGCCTCTGCCTACAGTTCAGGTCCATGATCTCAGGGTTCTGGGGTCAAGGCCCACATCGGGCTCTCTTTCTGCTCTGAAGAGAGCCTGCTTCCTCCTTTCTCTCTCTGCCTGCCTCTCTGCCTACTTGTGATCTCTCTGTCAAATAAAATCTTAGAAAAAAAGAAAAAAAAGTGAGGATTTAGAAATCCAGGCCTTAAGGAGTTAACTGTGACTTCCTGGACTTTGCCCTCAACAAATTGCTCTCATCCACACTTTTTCATTGCCTGAAAACATAGAACTTAAAAATTGCTTTCATGTCTTTTTTTAAATGTGTTAACTTTGACTCCATATTATAATTGGCAAGGAGGAACACCAAGTATCTTTTGGATAAGCTTGCTTTTGATACTTTTTCTTGGAGTGCTGGCCCATAGACATTTCTAATTTTCTTGAGACACTCTGTTTTTCTGGTCAAATTAGGTAATGACTCCTACTTGCTTGCGAGCCTCTGCCCTTGATTTTCAGATTCCTGCTCTTGGTGGATGGAGCTCAAGCAACCCAGAGCCTGCTCAGCTTCCCAGATGGGCTCCACCTGTCTCCTCCTGGTTGTTGCAGCATTCCCTCATGCTTCCTGTCTGGCTCACCTCCAAATGAGCCTGCTCATTTCCCTTCCCTGGAACTTCCCTCCCATTAACAGCCAAGGTTCAAAGTTTCCATAACCAATCCAAGGATGGGGAGGTCCGTGGCCTGACCTGCAAACTGACCTTTGTTAAGAGCCTCTGGTATCCCTGGGCTAAACCTAACTTGAGCAACCGTTTTAATTGCTCTTAGCTGGAGGCAGTGGCTGGCTGCTGGATGACCCTCAGTCTTGAGCAGTAAGATTTTTTTTTAAGATTTTATTTATTTGACAGAGAGAAACACAGCCAGAGAGGGAACACAAGCAGGGGGAGTGAGAGAGGGAGAAGCAGGCTTCCCGCCGAGCAGAGAGCCCAAGGTGGGACTCGATCCCGGGTCTCCGGGATCATGACCCGAGCCGAAGGCAGTCGCTCAACCAACTGAGCCACCCAGGCGTCCCTTGAGCAGTAAGATGTTTTAATCAAGAATTTAGGGTGGGCACTGTGTCTCCACTTACCAGTGTGGTGTCTTTCTCACTTCCTTCCTGGCTTCTCAGTGATGGCTTCTTCTTCCAGTTAATTTTCTTAATACCCAGGGGACTTACGTTGTAGGTACTTGATTAGGGCGGTGGCATAGATAGAATATTAGTAAACTGGGGTGCCTGGCTGGCTCAGTCAGAAGGGTTCAAGTTCGGCGTTAGGGGTAGAGATTACTTAAATAAACTTAAAAAGAGTATTAGAAAACCTACTGCTGGAGAGGACAGCGACACCATAGTCCATTGCTCTCTTAATAATCAGGGAAGCTGTCCTTGAGGACATGTCTTCCTCTGGAAACCCGAGAAGCCACTGCTTCTCGCATTCTGACCGCAGCCTCTGAGCGGTGGGCCGTGGCCACATTCTTTTTCCAATTATGAAAGCTGATTAGCTGGATTTGGATGTGCTTGTCTCTGAGGCCTCTACTAATCTTTCCTCTCTTTGTTACCCAGCTCACCTAGAATTTGAGAAAGTTAAACCAGTTGTGAAAATGTATCACCTTTCAGAAATGAACAACATCTTAATTGACTCCCTTTGAAAGCATGTTGAACTGGGATTTGTGAGTGAGTGTAATCTGGTCTGCCTTGAGGTTGGGCTCTCCAGCAGGGGCACTCTGAGGAGACTGGTTTCCCTCCAAGTTTGTTTTCTGGTTCCAAACCAATGAGTGGCTGTTGGACGATTGGCACGCGACCCGGCTTTGAAAGCACAACCATATAGGGTATTGCAGAGTGGTAACCAGGGGCTTTAAAGAGTGAGGTCATGGAAGGCCCAGATGAAACTCTCTTCATGTGGATCACAACTGCAATTAATCTTATTAACACCCTGGGCCCGTGCCTGCTCTCACTGCCCCGCATGTGTGAGGGGAGTTAAGGGGCAAGCTTTGAAGGCTTCGCTCCTTTGATGGTGCAGATGGAGAACAGAAGCCTATACAACTGTTTCTGGTGTTACAAAGGCCTTTTGTATGCCCTTGCAGATGCATTTAGTTTTGAGAGGCAAACAAAAGAAAACCCCACACAGATTGATAAGCTGTACAAAAGCAGAGATGGATTGCGATTGTAATCTTGTAGCTGTGGGCTCTGTGACCAGATAGAATCACTCCGTGGAAAAGGATTGTGTGATTGTGTGACGGCCACCTTCCAGCATCGAGCTGCTCCCCGCACCATGTTCTGGAGAGGAAGGTTACAACACGCCCTCAGATTAGTGGGAGGCAGGGGTAAACACGGGAAGCAGCCAACCGAGGAGGTGCTGCGGGTGCTGGATCTGCGAGGACGGGGTAGCCCAGGGGCTGCTCAGAGAGAGGGGTGAGGGCTCCGGTGGTTAGGATGGCTTCCTAACTTATAAGTTAGGGTGGGCCTCGAGGAAGAGAGTCACAAGGTGAGGGCCAGTGTGGTGCGTGCACATGAGCTCTCCGGAAGGGCTGAGTGTGGCTGGGGGTAGGGGTGAGGCTGGGAGAATTTAAAGGCAGTAGATGGCTCCCGTTGAGCTCTCTCCCAAGTGCATGTAAGAGAGCCCTAGTGCAGTGCTCCATCCTTATAAGGTTGCAGCCTGGTTCTATTTTTGAAATCCATTAAAAAAATATATATCGAAAACACCCACCTAGACTCCCTTCTGCTGTTTTCTTTGTTGCTTAACAAGTAGCCTGGAGACAGAACGGTGGTTTAAAATTGTCGGATTCACCAGATGTGCTTTGGGTCTGCTAGTATCCCCGAATGAATATAGGATCCACTTACTAAGTGAATAATTTTTTTTTTTTTTAAGATTTTATTTATTTGACAGAGAGAAACACAGCCAGAGAGGGAACACAAGCAGGGGGAGTGAGAGAGGGAGAAGCAGGCTTCCTGCTGAGCAGGGAGCCCGAAGTGGGGCTCGATCCCGGGTCTCCGGGATCATGACCTGAGCTGAAGGCAGTCGCTTAACCAACTGAGCCACCCAGGTGCCCCAGATCCGTAGCATTCTAAAGTGCTTTGGGACTCACCAAGGATGGTGGGAGAGGGAGAGGAGGAGGTGAGCACCCCATTCTGTCCACAGTGCATCCCCGAGGAGCAGTGTTCCCTGGGGCACTGTGCCCTCGTCCTCTCAGTTGCTCTCCGCCTTTGCCCTCTGTTTTTCCTACCCCGAGATTGAGATCGCCCCAATGCCTCTCTCCATATGAGGAGGGGGAGGGGGCTGTGACAGTCTTTCCCTTGCTTTTTCTTTGCTCTTGGAAACTTGAACAGCAAACATCTTTTACAGTGGCGTAGAAGCCCACAGGCTGAATGTGGGCAAGATGAGCCCCTGAACCCTCACCTAGAGAGAAATAGTGCCCCTGAACCCTCACCTAGAGAGAAATAGTGCCCCAGCGCTGTGGCCCACTATTTATAAAAAATCTTCCCGTTTAGCGGCAGCGCGGGCAGGGGGGGATTCCCTGGACCGGCCAGGATGAATCAGCTTGCCATGGCCATTCCCCAAGATAAGCGTGAGTCTCCAGACATGGCACCCAGCCGATTGTCTACACTGGTGCCGTGAGAACATGGCATGGCAGCGAGCAGCGCCCTGTACTTTTAAGGTCAAGAACAGCAGCACAAGGCACCTTGGAATCGAGTGTTCCTGTTCTTTCCTTCAGAAATAGAAATTCATTTGACTGGAACATACTATTTTACACGGCTTTCTTGTAGCTTTCCCCCACCTTGTTCTTCATTTACACCTGTGCCCATTGCACTCTAGATTCACATTGTCCCGTTCAGCCCCATGAGCCACACATAACTATTGATGTTTAAATTATTTACAATTAAATGAAAATGAGAATTCAGCTTCTCATTTCAAGTGCTCACATGTGGCTGATGACTGTTCTTTTGGACCACACGGGTCTGGAACTTTCCCCTCATTGTAGAAAATGCTGTTGGATGTCGTTGGTGTAGATCAGCAATGCTGGTCCTAGTTTGAGAACTTTCTGGGAGCCCTCAGCACCTCTACCTACTTTTAGATCTTTGAGGTTGTGGAGCCAGAAGTGAAGAACGACTGATGGGCACCGACTGTGAGTGCAGAGCGTCCCACCGCAGCCTTTCTCACCCCCAGGACCTGCCCCAGCCTGAAAGACCCTCTCTGCGGGCTTGGTTCTGTGGGAGAGCCTTTCCCGTATTCATCACGGGGTCTCCGCTCTGCACACTTACAGGACATTTCAGGACAGTCTTTTCCCTGCTAAGATCTAGTTCAGGAGCATCTGACTTGACTCATGGAGAGTTCCTTTTGAGCCCCCAAACTATGTGCTCACTATCTGCTGGAAAGGACTGACGTGCAGACCTGCTTTGCTGGTACATCTTTCCTTGGTGGCCTGGGAAAGCTCTCTCCCAGAGATTTTTCTGTTTTGGCGAGGTCCACAACACTTCATTTGCTGTCTTTGTTGGAACAGAGCCTGGAAGGAGGACACTTAAAGGAGTCGCATCAAGGCTCAATTCTGAGCTGGCTCTGCCTCCATTTTGTGTGCAGCAGGGTCCCTGGGCTCCGAGACAGGGCAGGACCCGTGCCCTCTGGGTAGCTCCCTGGGTCTCCTCCTCTGTTGGGGACATCATTAGGTGAGTGCCCGTTCCCACAACTGGGAGATGCGATTGAAAGTAGGAAATCATGAGTTCGGAATCTCATCTCACTTCAAATAAGCACCCGTTGACCCCGTAAATTTGCCTCTTTCCACCCACACAGACTTGCCGCCACCGCTGGCCAGGAGTCTGAGCAGCTCCACTTAGGCACGGTGGACCCAGCTGCAGAGAGATAATGATACTGGGTTTTTTTTTTTTGTTTTTTTTTTTTTAAGATTTTTATTTATTTATTTGACAGAGACAAAGATCACAAGTGGGCAGAGAGGAGGAAGCAGGCTCCCTGCTGAGCAGAGAGCCTAATACGGGCCTCGATCCCAGGACCCTGAGATCATGACCTGAACCGAAAGCAGAGGCTTAACCCACTGAGCCACCCAGGCGCCCAGTGACACCATTTACTGAGTGACTGTTGTCACACCCTGTGCATCCGCTGCCCCTCAGAGAATCTGTGCTAGTTGTATTTTTTTAAATTTTAATATTTTTAATTTTAATTTCTTTAAAGATTTTATTTTATTATTTCTTAAAAAAAGATTTTATTTATTTATTTGACAGTGAGAGACCACAAGTAGGCAGAGAGGCAGGCAGAGAGAGCTTAGGAGGAAGCAGGCTCCCTGCTGAGCAGAGAACCCGATGCTGGCCTTGATCCCAGGACCCTGAAATCATGACCTGAGCTGAAGGCAGAGGCTTTAACCCACTGAGCCACCCAGGTGGCCCTATTTATTTGACAGAAACACATCTAGAAAGGGAACACAAGCAGGGGGAGTGAGAGAGGGAGAAGCAGGCTTCCCGCTGAGCAGGGAGCCCGGTGCAGGGCTCGATCCCAGGACTCTGGGATCATGACCCAAGCTGAAGGCAGACGCCCAACGACTGAGCCACCCAGGTGCCCCATCTAGTTGCATTTTTCTTTTTTAAAGATTTTATTTATTTATTTGACAGATCACAAGTAGGCAGAGAGGCAGGCAGTGAGAGCTAGGAGGAAGCAGGCTCCCCGCTGAGCAGAGAGCCCTATATGGGCCTGGATCCCCGAACCCTGAGATCATGACCTGAGCTGGAACCCTGAGATCATGACCTGAGCCGAAGGCAGAGGCTTTAACCCACTGAGCCACCCAGGCGCCCCATCTAGTTGCATTTTTTTTAAAGGGTACGTAGTTTTATTTTTTAAGGAAAACACGCAAGGAGTGGGGCAGGAGTAGGACGGGCTTGACCAGGCTGTCCTCCACGAAAATGTGGAGAGGCCGCTGCCGCAGCAGACTGTCCTAGCTTGAAGTGCTTGGCACTGAGCCGGGCGCCAGCAGGCACTCAGTAGAATTGTTGAATAATGAGTTGTATTATATTTTTATAGCAGCTCTGTGAAGTACACGTATTGGTTTGCACATTTTATAGAGATGAGAAGACAGACTCCCACAGGTTAAGTAGCTTGCCCTTGGTCACATAGCTAGGCCACGGCAGAGCTGTGATTCACGCGGTCCCTGGGCCACAGTGGAGGAGCCAGAGTGGGGAGACCTCTTCTCACTCCCATCGGGGAGCCAGTCCTCTTGGGCAATTTATCTTGTTGTTGTTGTTAGATTTTAACTTAAAATGTTAAGATTTTTAACTTAAAATGTTACATCGAGATAAAATTTCCTGTTACAGAGAAGTTAGCAAGAAGGGCATGGAGGGTTCTCAGACCCCTGGCCCGGAGGTGTAAAGGGCAGTCTGGATTGAACTTGGGACGGCCGGCTGCCCCAATGCCTGTGATGCCTGTGGTGAGGTAGGGCGGGACCCGGTGAGGGTGGGGGGGGCGAAATTCACGGTAAGCCGCCCCTCTGACCCCACTCAGGAACCAGGCAAACCCCAGAGCATCCCCCGGGCTTGCTGGATAAAAACACTAGAGGAGAGGCTAGGGTTCATCATTTTCATGGAGGAACGGAGATTCTGGAGAGTTGGGAGACTATGATAGAAAAGTGGTTTATGAAAGAGAGGACCTGTGTCTGCCCCAGCGGACACACCTGGGCGTGGCCTCTGGCTGTGGGAACAGTAAGGACGCGTTTAGAGGGCTGCACCTGCTACATTTCCTGCCTTGCCAGCGCAGGTCAAGGTTAATGTCTGCATTGTTTCTCTCTCCTGTGCTTGCCACACAGATTTTGAAAAACCCTTCTTTCTTAAGTTCACCTTTTGCACGCTTGTACCTACTCTCTCCCTTGTGGGTTGCATGTTTTCCTTCTCATTCCTACTCATAAGACCGTCTTCCCAAAGGCATTGCATTCAGAAGAAGGGCAGGAGGATCCTTCCCTATGGGAGAGGAAAGGGGGGGTCTCTTGTAAAGGGGCAAAAATATGGAAGTTTTCCAGCTCTAGAGACTTACTCCAGACCCCAAAGAAATCAGTGTTCTCTATTCTGGGGCCCAAGCTTGTGACTTCTCTGCCTTTCCTCCAGCTTCTGGACTCCTCCACCCAGAAGCTGCTTAGTTACCTTTTCAGAAGCCTTTTCCCCTCCACCTTGCTCACTCCTCAGCCTGTGCTGGGAGGGAAGCACCACTGTGGTGGAGGTGTGGGGCCTGTGGTCCCGTGCTCGGGGAGAGTTGGCACACAGCGAAGCTCAGTGAATATTTGCCCAGAGGGCAGCCCTCGGTTGGTGGCCGAGGCTGAGGAGATCTTTTTTTTTTTTTTTTTTTTTAAATATTTTATCTATTTATTTGATAGAAACACAGCTAGAGAGGGGACACAAGCAGGGGGAGTGAAAGAGGGAGAAGCAGGCTTCCCGCCAAGCAGGGAGCCCGATGTGGGACTTGGTCCTGGGTCTCCTGCTTAACCAACCCAGCCACCCAGGCGCCCCATATGAGAGGAGATCTTAAAAGTTCTCCTCATGTGGGGGGGAAAAATTATGTGAGGTGATGACACCTATTAACTTGTGGTCATCATTTCGTAGTATAAACTTATGTCAAATCCCTTTGCAGTACACCTAAAACAAATAGTGTTATATGTCAGTTGTATCGCAGTTAAAAACAAGAAAAACCAGGGTCCCAGCCTTTTAGGTGTTAGCTGCTTCTCTGGGATCTACGTTCCAGATGACCCTTCTGTAACGAGGTGTTCCGCCTTGAAAGGATCTTGGAGGTCCTCGGCCACCTCTTTTCCGTTCCTGCTGCTTCCTTGATTTTTAATCTCTGAGAAGGAAGCATAGTTGATGCTGTGTGAGTGATCCAGCGTAAGTTTCTCTTTTCAGACCAGCTAGCTCCTTCGATTTCCTCAAGTTTCTGGGAATGGTGACAGGAGGAGGCCTAGCGATGATGGCTGCTTAGCTAACCATCTGCAGTGAAGAACTCACTGGGGCGCCTGCCTGGCTCAGTCAGTAGAGGTCACAACTCTTGATCTCAGGGTTGTGAGTTGAAGCCCCATGGAAGGTGTAGAAATTGCTTTAAAACAATTTTTTTTTTTTTAAGATTTTATTTATTTGACAGAGAGAAACACAGCCAGAGATGGAACACAAGCAGGGGGAGTGAGAGAAGGAGAAGCAGGCTTCCTGCCGAGCAGGGAGCCCTATGTGGGACTCGATCTCTGGTCTCTGGGATCATGACCTGAGCTGAAGGCAGTCGCTTAACCAACTGAGCCACCCAGGCGCCCCAAAATAATTTTTTAAAAATATTTTATTTATTTGATAGAAACACAGCTAGAGAGGGAACACAAGCAGGGCGAGTGAGAGAGGGAGAAGCAGGCTTCCCGCCGAGCAGGGAGCCTGATGTGGGGCTTGATCCCATGACTCCGGGCTCATGACCTGAGCCGAAGGCAGAAACTTAACATCTGAGCCACCCAGGCGCCCCTAAAAGTAAATTATTGGGGGAAAAAAAAGCAACTCACTAAATTGACTTGACCTTTCCTCTTTGCTCTTAAACACTTTGTCCCTTCTCCTTTTCATTCTTTGGGTTCATCTTGGCAGTAAGTCCCTGGAGTGGACATAATGCTACAGTATGTGCAGTTAGCTTTTTGTTCATCTTTAAAAATTTACTGATTTATTTTAGAGAGTGGGGTATGGGGGAAGAGCAGAGGGAGAGAGAATATCTTGGGCAGGCTCCACGTGGAGTGACATGGGGCTCAATCTCAAAACCCTGAGATCATGACCTGAGCCATAATCAAGATTTGGATACCTAGCCTGAGCCACCCAGGTGCCCCTCTTTTTTTTTTTTTTTTTGGAGTACCTTTTTAAAAAAAATTAATTTATTTGACAGAGAGAGAGAGAGAGAGAGAGAGAGAGAGAGAGAGATTACAGGCAGGCAGAGACAGAGGAGGAAGCAGGCTCCCTGCTGAGCAGAGAGCCCAATGCTGGCCTTGATCCCAGGACCCTGAGATCATGACCTGAGCTGAAGGCAGAGGCTTTAACCCAGTGAGCCACCCAGGTGCCCACATTTTTGCTTTTTAATATATTTTTAAAAAGATTTTATTTATTTATTTGACAGAGCTCACAAGTAGGCAGAGAGAGTGGAGAAAACAGGCTCCCTGCTGAGCAGAGTCCGATGGGGGCCCCGATCCCAGGACCCTGAGATCATGACCTGCGCTGAAGGCAGAGGCTCTAACTTACTGAGCCACCCAGGCGCCCTTGGAGTACCTTTTTAATGGTGGGCCTTTGGTTGCCTGGATTCCCTAAGTGGAGCAATCTTTGTCCGCAGGTCACACTGGTGAGAGCAGCATTGGATCTTTGCAAAATTGCCGTGTTAGGCCAGGAAGCACCTTCGAGATTGAGATGATTCACGCTGGTCTCTTCGATTTGATAGGAAGTGTACTTGGGTCATTGAGCTGAGGGCATAGGATTAGGGGGCGACAGAAGAGCCTTGCTGGAGTTCGGCTTCCTGGTCACTGCGCCCTCATGTCCCGCCGGTGGTACATCTCACGCTTGTGAAGTGGAGACCTCTTACTGTCCACTTCTTAATATTTGCTTTGGAGAGCCTTTGGATAGTCTGTATTGAAAAAGGAATGTCCAGAACAAAGCCTCATTGTCTTTCTCAGCTCTGGCCTATGGCCAGTGAATGGTGGATCGGAAAGAGCCAGGCAGGCAGAGAGGTGCAGTGTATGCTTTGAATTTCTTTAGAAAAAGTCATTTAAGCTTCTGAAGAGTTACTCTAATCTATAGCTTTTTCCCCCTTCCTTTCCTAACCAGTGACACCCAAAATAGGATTGTTGGTTGTGGGGTTCTACGTTGGCAGACAGAATGCCCCCACGGGACTCTCAGGCTCACTCCTGCTGGGGATCGAGGATGTGGTCTCCCTTTTCTCCAGTGTTACCAATAGGACCCATCGGGTCTGACCAGGGAACTTGGGAAGTTACTGACCTTCTTTATAGTCAGCCCACCCCCATGTTCAGGCTTTGAATTAGAAAAACTTGACACCTGAATGGATCAAGAGCCATTTTATGTTGGGTTTTTGTTGTTGTTTTTCTTTTTTGGTAGGCTTTATTAAAGAGGGAGAGCACACACGCGCATGCACGTGCAGGGCGCGGGGCAAAGGGAGGGGGACCAGCAGACTCCGACCCGAGCGAGCGAGAAGCTCAGTCTGTAAGCCCGCGATCATGACTTGAGCTGAAATCAGGAGTTGGACACCTGACCGACTGAGCCACCCAGGCGCTCTTAGAGTCTGTTTTTGTTTTTTATTGAAGTTTATTTTAATTTATTTCTGTATTTTATTAAAATTCAAGTTCTTTAGTTGCCCCTCCCATGGGGCTCTGTAGCACTAGCTCCCTGTGAGAAGATGACAGTGGGAACCGGCTTGGGTAGCCCTCGGTGAAAAGGTAGACGCCTTTTCAGAAGTTTTATAGCGGGGCATAAATCAGTCCATATCAGTTGCTCTTCCTCTTTTTGACTTGAAGATAGTTAGGGCCCTTCATCCTTGGAGTTGCTACTCAGGGTCGAATGTGATCATGCAGCCGTTAAGTTTCCAAACACTGAGGCAGGAACATTGGGGACCTGTTCCCGGTAGTGGAAACAACATGGAGGACCCAATTAAAATTGAGTTTGGTTGTCTCTAGACAAGTGTGTGCCCCCCACCCCCGCCCGGCCTCTGTCCCCAGCTGAGGTCTCGGGAGCTAGAGTCGCCATGGGTTCGTAGGCTTTGGGAGCTCACCCAACAGCGAAGTTTCTGCTTGCAGGTGAGTTTACTTAGAACTTGGTCTCCTTTGGAAACTGGAATAATGTCTAGTTGGTTAGGCTGTTGGGAGAATTAAATGCAACACAAGGCAGGTGTCTTGGATAGCTGACTTCACGGCGTCCCAGCACATGGAGGGTTGGCCCTCTATGACTGCGTGTTAGCCATTGCATCGTGGCCTGCACTGGCTGAGCTCTTCAGACAGTAAACCATCGGCGAATCCTTCAGTGGTAAGAGGGCTCAGCTAGGGTGTGGAGGGTCAGAGCTGAGTAAGACCGGAGGGTTGGGGGCGGTCAGAGTGGGTGAGCAGCGGATATCTGGCTTCTTGTATCTTGACGTGTGGATTTGTTTGGAAGGTGAATTACCCTCTGGTAGCTGTGTATAATTGGGTCATTGATGAGTGCCAGCTAACGTTGCCAAGTACCATACTTTCTGCTTATAAATATGGTGAAACAAAAAGACCATAAAGTTCATACATAGAACGTGCCAAAGAGAAGCTTTTGTTTGGTGTGCGTCCACAAGTATCGTTTAAAATGGAAACGGCCAGTCGTGCAGGTTCACCCAGAGAAGGGCGTTTGTGCAGAAGGGAAATTGAGCAAAGACAGTTTTACAAAATAATACTCAGTGTTGCTTTTAGCTGCTGATGGGTTAGTTTTATTTGATATAGCCCTCAGGAAGACAGTCTGAAGGAACGAAAGCCACATTTGGTGGGTGACCCAGAGATTGGAAAGAGAGAGGGCGTGCACATGTTAGTGCCTGTGTGTACACTTCAAGGTGAAGTGCTCCAGAGTTCTTGTGTGGAATGTGAAAAGAATCCTGGCTTATCCCCCCCCCCCCCACTTGTTCATGTAAGGCATGGCTTGTTTTTCTTCTAGGATGTGGAGAAAGAGAAGGAAACTCACAATTACCTCAGCAAAGAGGAAATCCAAGAGAAAGTTCATAAATACAACCTAGCAGTCACAGACAAGCTGAAGATGACCTTGGTAAGCACCCAGAGTACTGTTCGCGCAGACATATGTCAAAAGACAAATACAAACTGTTGGTATTACCATCTCTATGTCTTTCCATTTCTGACTAGCATTTGCAGAAGTGTAATGCTCAGGATATGCAGGACGATGAGGTGGAGTATTTCTGCAGCTTTCAAATTAATGTTATATTTTGAAGTAAAGCTATCGCACCATCAGTTAATACTTCAAAGTTTTGTGACCATCCAAAGGATTTTTAGCGTCGAGTATTGCCATTGCCTCTTTAACATATAGGTGGGACCTTAAATTCTGATAAGGCTTGCATCAGTTTTATCTTGTGCAAGTAAGTCTGGAAGTGTTGGGAGAAGGATTTCATTCTCATGGGTTAGAATGTAATTGGGCTAAGATTCCTCTTGGCTGGTTGATGTGGAAGGTGGCGAGTTTGATATTCAGCCTCGTCCATGTTGTTTGGGGCTCCTGCAGCACAGTGGGGAGCCCGGGTAGGAGGGAGAAGGCACAGGGCATAGTGACAACAGAAGGAGAGCCAGCAGCAAAGCCAGAGGCTTCATGTGCCTCAAACTGGACTGGCATCTCTGCTTGTCGTCACAGTTGGTGACTTTCCTCGAGGTACCTGCCTTCCATTGGTGCCCATTTTTCAGGGCCCTTGGACTTCTGCCTCTCAGGCTATTGACTGGGAACTGGCAGTTAAGCAAAGGACAGGGTGTCTGGTTTAAAACAGACCCCACTGAAGTCTGACCTTTGGGGAGGAGTGCTACACGTAAACTCTTGTGATGAAGCATCCCTCTTCAGTGGGACTCCCCTGGAAAGGGGAAGTGGGACCCATGATCCCAAGTTTAGTCTTCATTACATGCCAGCAGTAATAACACCTCTCTGTTTCCAAGTGCACTTTTCACCAAAGGAGGAGTATTCCACTTGCCATGGGTTCTTTTTCCCTCCCCCATGGAGACAATATTGCAAAAATAGAAATTTGAACTGTTGTGTAACACTTTGCACAAGAATGAACAATTGAATTAGTATTGTAAATTGGTCTTGTGGAAAGGAGGAAAAATAATGGACCAAAAAAGAGTTGTGTTTTTTTTTTTTAAGATTGTATTTATTTATTTGACAGAGAGAAAGATCACAAGTAGGCAGAGAGGCAGGCAGAGAGAGAGAAGGAAGCAGGCTCCCTGCTGAGCAGAGAGCCTGATGCGGGCCTCGATCCCAGGACCCTGAGATCATGACCTGAGCTGAAGGCAGAGGCTTTAACCCACTGAGCCATTCTGGTGCCCTAAAAAGGAAGTTTTTAAAAATGTTTTAATTGAATGGTTTCATTTCTGTGTAACACCTGAGACTTTTATTAAAACACTAGAATACATTTTTTCCCCAAATGCACTGGATGTAAAAAGAAAAAGTGAAGAGCAGACAGTTATTACTATATCTGGTAAATAAGAAATATTAAGTCTACCATCAGTTAAGAGAATTGCTGAACTCAGTAAGTTGTGTATGTTAAATATGTGCAGGTTTTTTTTGCATAAAACATTCCTCAATAAAAAGGTGAAAAATAGTATATAGGAGGAGGTATATAGATACCACATAAAGACAAAAGAGACAAGTGCTTATAATATCTATAGTGCGCATAGATATTACAGTTGTAGCTTCAGCTGGTCTTACACCACCGCTGCTTGAGGCACCGAGATGCTTCTTCACGTGCCCTGCGCCCTGTGGGATATACGCTGCATCCAAATGTTTTCGTGAAATTGATAATCTAGGATATGCCATGCTAGACACTAGGAATGAGATGGCTTGTTTGGGTACTGTTCCCTCCTGGCTTGTGTGGGTGTTCCAAGTCCCACAGAGACCTTTTTCTTCCTCCTGCCCTCCCCCCTCCCCCCCCCCCCCCCCCCCCCCCCCCCCCCCCCCCCCCCCCCCCCCCCCCCCCCCCCCGCGCGTGCCACACACACGACATGAGTTGGGGGAGGGGCAGAGTGCAAGGGAGAAGCAGATTCTCTGATGGGCAGGGAGCCTGATGCAGGGACCCTTCCCAGGTCCCCCCGGGGTCATGATCTAAGGCAGAAGCAGATGCTTAACCCACTGAGCCAGCCAGGCGCCCTGCGACCTTCCTTTTCAGCATAATAGCTGGTCACCAGCTGGAGACCTTTGAGCAGTCGGCCCTGGCATGTCTGACTTGCACGAGTGTGTCTTGGGACTTGGCTGGCCTCTGCCCGGGTGGGCTGTAACCTCTCCAGTGGGCCCTGACCTTTCACACATGGCTGAGGAGGCCTCTGTCTCGGACCGCGGTCCCCACAGCACGAGGAGGCTTCCGTTGCCACATGTGCCCCACAGACCCTGTCTCTGGAAGCACTTTTCCGGGCTGATGTTAACCTCCCTCTGGATCCTGCCATTTGGGGCCATCTTCAGCGCAGTTCTGCCACAGAGCAGTAAAAGCACAGAACAAGAACAAGAGTGTCTTGCCTTCCATCTCACTGTGTGTGTTTCTTCCTGCTTCAGAATTCAAATGGAATTTACACTGGCTTCATTAAAGTCCAGATGGAGCTCTGCAGACCCCCACAGACTTCTGGAAAATTCGCTCCCAGTAGCAATGGCTGTATGAACACGCTTCACATCAGCAGCACGAACACTGTCGGGGAAGTGATTGAGGCCCTGCTCAAGAAGTTTCTCGTGACTGAGAGCCCTGCCAAGTTTGCACTTTATAAGCGTTGTCATAGGGAAGACCAAGGTATGCTGCCCGGCCCGAGATGAAAGTGGTCTCTGCTCTTATCTCTTTGTCCTCATGGGCAGTGGGAACACTGCTGGGTGTACGTATCTTGGAGTCCAGGGACAGATTTTGGAAGCTATTGTGATCCTGGCTGATACTTTTCATGCTTCCCGGCTTTCCATATTCTTGAGTTAGACAGTTGTGGGTCTGAGGAGCTCCAGGGCATCCACACGTGATGGGCATTTGTGGAGGATTTTGTGATGTGTGCACCGGGGTATAGCTTTGAATTTTTTCTTAAGCCTTAATTTTAAGGCTCTTCAGGACAAAAAGGAATGCCTTTGTGCTTGAAGGTTTCATTAACACACACTCCACGTTTGAAATGCGTCTGAACGCGGGGTAAGGATTGGGGGGCTTGCGTCCTCGGAGACTTGGAGGATAGGCAGACACATGTGTGCCCATTGCACGCTTACTGATGTCTGTGGCACAGGCCCGGGCTCTTCTGTCTCCTGAGCTCGCCTCGCTAGCCGTGACCCTGGGGCAGTGTGGTATCCAGCCCCTGCTGGAGGCACATACAGTGGACCAGTAACACTCTCCCCTGGGGTCTGCCTGTCTGAATTTCATACCTGCCTTCAGCGGGGAGGGAGAGCATCATATGAAGTAACTACCTGAAACTGAATATGGTAGTCTGTTGCTTGAGCAGAAACTGAAAACCGGCGGTGGATGGCGATGGTACAGTGAGTCACCATTTTTATTTGAAAATGGTCTAGATAGGTGGGCAGTGGGCTCCTTGAGCTCTGTTATTGCGGGGTAGAGTCTCCAGCAGCAGTGGAGGAAGATACACTAACTTGATGCACTAGAAATATCCTTTAGTTGTTTGGGGATGAAATGCAGCCAGTTGCTGAGTGTGTATACATTTTTTTGAGCCCACACCATGGGCTTGGCCCTGCAGAATACAAAGAGGACTAGGCCAAGGTTCCTGCCCTCCGGAGGTCCCAGGCTGGAAGCATGGGCCTTTCCGTCTCCAGGGAAATCAGTACCTATGACGCGGCCTGGATATCCTGGAGGAGCTCAGGTGGAGGATCGGGCCAGCTTCGTTGCCTGAGGGCTGGACTCGAGCTGCACAGACGGACAGTAATAGCATGCTATTGAAATAGTGCCCTCATCGCTGGCAGAATCTTCCAGCGCTGCAGGCAGTGCTAGCACCCTGTGTGTGTGTGTGTGTGTGTGTGGCAGGAGACACACAGCTGTTTGTGCAGCCAGCAGAGCCCACATTCTGACTGCTTTTGTGTCTTCGGGATGGTATATTTTTGCTGTTTCTTAAAGGGGCTGCAGGTGTAAGTGTATTATTTTACTTTTTAAAAGGAAGAACAGAATGAATTACAAGCCCGTTCTGGGGCTGATAGCCATTTAAATTCATTCTTGAGGAGTATTTCCTTTGTAACTGAGGCACAGTGTGCATTGTGCAGCTAGAACGGAACTGGTGTGGACTTTGTTCCACTGCGGGCTGGTCACGGTGGGGAGGACGGTGACTGGGTGGCTGGGCGACTGTGTTGCCTTGATCGGGAGGAGGGACTGCAAGATGAGGCGGATGGCCTAGGGAAGGATGAAATACCGTCTAACGGGCTGCCTGTTTGCTCGGCAGTCTACGCCTGTAAGCTCTCAGAGCGGGAGCACCCGCTCTACCTGCGTTTGGTGGCCGGGCCCAGAACAGACACACTGAGCTTCGTTCTTCGTGAGCATGAAATCGGAGAGGTGAGTGATCGCTCGTTCTTGCTTTACATTGTAGAGAGCAGCTGGCTGCTTGGAGTCTAGTGACTTTATATCTGCGGGGGGCAGGAGGAGAGTGAAGGCGTGCGCGGCGCGTGCCTGTCTGTCTAGCTCCCTGTCTGTCTCTTGGGAGAGCTGGTGTGTGGAGCGAGCTCTCTGTGTTTTCGAATGGTCCTCCTACCTCCAAATTACCCTAATCCAGCCAGACTGTGAAAGTCTATACTCTCCATGTTTGCTGCGAACATCTCCAGGCTCATTTGTTTATAGGAAAATAAAAGGAAATGTAATAATAATAAAAAAAAGTCAAGGGGCGCCTGGGTGGCTCAGAGGGTTGAGCCTCAGGTCGTGATCTCAGGGTCCTGGGATCGAGTCCCACATTGGGCTCTGCTCAGCAGGGAGCCTGCTTCCCCCTCTGCTACCTGTGATCTCTCTCTCAGTCACATAAATAAAATCTTTAAAAAAAAAAAAAAGTCAAAAAAGAAAAAGGAAATGAGGTTTCTTTACCATGAAAGATCTACAACTTCCTAGAATCTTTTTTTTCCTCTTGCCACAGTGATTTAGAAATTATGTTTGCATATGCATCATTTGCCATTTTCTCTCCAGGATTGAATTTAGGCCAGCTTTAAAATGACGCTTGAGTAAATCTTGCAAGTCCTGGGTCTCCATCTTCTGCCTGACCAGGAAAATGGCACGAATTGTCGGTGTAGAACATTGTGTGATGCAGTGAGAATAGTTTCCAGGTTAAAAGTTAGGAAACCAGGACTCCACTTCCTACTAGTCCTCTTGTGAGTTTAGGAGCATGACCTTTGGTAAATCTTTCTGTCTTTTCAGCCCTCAGTTTTGAAATCTGTAAAGTGGGACTAAAGACTCTAAAATGTGGTTTTGATGCACAACTTAAAAATATACATAAACATGCCTTGTAGATTGTTTATATATCTGTAAGTTGGAGCTTGATCTGGGTAGTTTTAGTGCTGGGGTTTTTTTTTGTTGTTGTTTTGTTTGTTTGTTTTTAAGATTTTATTTATTTGGCAGAGAGAAACACAGCGAGAGAGGGAACACAAGCAGGGGGAGTGAGAGAGGGAGAAGCAGGTTTCCCGCCGAGCAGGGAGCCTAATGTGGGGCTCGGTTCCAGGACTCCGGGATCATGACCTGAGCCGAAGGCAGTCGCTTAACCAACTGAGCCACCCAGGCGTCCCAAGTGCTGTTTTAATTAACAGAATATTCTAAGGTAGAAAGTTTTGTTCCCCTACTCCATGTTTCTTATTTTCTTTTATAACCAGGTCAGCCTTCTCCAGAAAGCCTTACACCATTGTGCCTACTTGGTTTTATTCCATCTCTTCCATCTGTCAGAAATTGTTCCTTGGGCCCCTGGGTGGCTCAGTTCATGGAGGGTCCAACTCTTGATTTTGGGTCTATGATGGTCCCTGGGTTGTGGGATTGAGCTTGGGGGCGTTGGGCTTGGTGCTCTGCACTCAGCAGGAGTCTGTTTGGGATTCGGCCCCTCTGCCCTGTCCCCTGCTTGTGTGTATGCGTGCTCATGTGTGTTCTTGCTGGCTCTCTCCCTCTCTCTAATTAATAAATAAACCTTGGGGCGGGGGAGAAATTGTTTCTGGCTAAGGCCGTGATTCTCGGCCCAGGACCCAAGCCCTCCTTTTGAAAGATGTGTCATTTGGAAAACAAATTAAAAAAAAAACAACAAAAAAACCCTGGGGCACCTGGGTGACTCAGTTGGTTGGGCGACTGCCTTCGGCTCAGGTTATGATCCTGGAGACCCGGGATCGAGTCCCACATCGGGCTCCCTGCTCAGCAGGAGGCCTGCTTCTCCCTCTCTCACTCCCCCTGCTCATGTTCCCTCTCTGGCTGTGTTTCTCTCTGTCAAATAAATAAAATCTTAAAAATAAATAAATAAATTCATACATACATACCCACCCTTCCCTGGTGATGCCAGGCCTCTTTCTTGACCTTTACTGATCAATTAAATTTTTTTTCTTCAACCCCACAAATGTTTATTTTGTGCCTGCTAGTTTCCAGGTGCTGTTGAGGAAAGAACTCACAGTCTCAAGGGCAAGTGGCAAAGCCCAGATAGTGAGAAGCACAACAGCTGCGGTGTAGGTAAAGTGTAGGTGAGGGAGATGCTAAGTAAATGATTGTCATAATTTTTAAATCTTTTGTGATCAGGGCTGCCATTACTGAGTGAGAGCTTCTAATAATAGAAGATGTTCTGGGTCAGAAGGAAGAGAGGGAGGAAATCATGGAAGACTTCTTTGAGGAAGTGGCTTTTAAGCTGACACTTGAAGGTTGAGTAGGAGTTTGCCAGGCGTTATGGAGAATGTGTGTGAAGCTACTGAGGGTAATATAATGAGTGGGACACTGAGAGAGAGAGAGTGGTCAGGGTCGTTCAGACTTAGCAGGAATGAGCAGGGGAAGCCACTGAAGGATTCTAGCAGGGAAGGGTCATGCCTAGATTTGCATTGTACAAATAGTATTCATATTCAGCATGGCTGCTGAGGGAACAGATGAGGGAACGGAAGAGTGGTATAAGGAGGTCAGGGGTGAGGTTCTCCTGGGCTGGAGAAAGAGGATGGTGAATACAGAGCGCACAGCAGAGGTAGTACAGAAGATCAGGCCAGTTGGAGAGCTTCTTAGGAGCTGATAAGATTGTGGGAGGTGAAAGAAGGCAGCAGTGATGGTGGTGACTGCAGACAGAGTGGGAGGAGAGGGGTCTCTGATGCCTCTGTGGTCAGATGGCGAGGAGCCAGGGCAGCAGTGTAAGTGTCTAGTGCACCTGAGGCCCTGAGGGCTTTGGCCCCAGTGAGAGCCAATGTGGGGAGCTGCGGCGGGCACAGCGCTAGCGGGCCTGGGTACCCTTGGGAGGGGTGGTGTGCCCGGGGAGGGGCTGGGGAGCTGCAGGCGCTAGCCCCCCCACATGCGGGCCCACTTCTGACTTCAGTCCCTGGCGATTTTCCGTCTTGTGTCCTTGCAGTGGGAAGCCTTCAGCCTTCCGGAGCTACAGAATTTCCTGCGGATCTTGGACAAGGAGGAGGACGAGCAGCTGCAGAGCCTGAAGCGGCGCTACGCCGCCTACCGCCAGCAGCTGGAGGAAGCCCTCAGTGAGGTGCGGAAGCCCGGCTAAGCCCGGGACACCGCTCAGGACCGAGAGGCGCGGGACCGGCGTCCACACCGCAGCCGGGGCCTCTCTCACTGGAGGCTGCCTTCGTGCCTGTTATGCCAGGGGGTGCCCCCTCGGATCCCTGGATTGAGTCCCCCCGCCCTTCGGCTCTGCCACCCACCCCGCCGGCCCCGTGGGCGCCCCGCTCGCCAAGCTGTGAATCCGCGGCCTCCTCTGGAGCCATCCAGATTGCTTGGAAGCATGACTCTGGGTTTTGTTTGGCTTATTTTTCCTCCTTACTTTGTTTTAGTTAATTATGTGATGATGAAGTTAAGCCGAAGGATGTGCAAATGACTTTTTTTTTTTTTTTTTTAAGCTTAACAAGGAATCTCTCAATACTTTTCCTGTGTTGAAACTACCTGTCTGTTTTTGTTTTTTGTTTTTAAATGTCTGAGGCAGCGATCCATGTGAATTGAAAGGCACGGGAAGCCAGGAATGCTGGGGTGTTGGTGAAGGGTTTGGTTCGGGGCTGGACTGAGAAGGTGAAGGGCAAGTATGGAAGAAGGCGCCAGTGGCAGTGGGAGCTCTGTGGGAGCGTGATGCGGGCGAGGGGCTGGTGGCCGGGGAGGAAGGTGCAGTAGGTTATAGGCGATGGGAGAGCCTTTGGTTTGGAGATGTTAAGCTCATTGTCTAGTGCTTGATTTGTTGGTGAGGGAGATGTAGGAATAGAGCCAAAGCCAGTAGGAGCTAGACCAGAGGGAGGAGCCGGGAAGTGTGCAGCTGTTGCAGAGTGGAGCATGCTGGCAGGTGGACCTCCCAGACCCAGACAGACTGGGGGGCTTCTGCAATGAGGGCCCTCCCTCTCTGGGGACCCACTCCCTGTTCCCGGGGCTGGGGTGCATCTGTGGGCAATGGGGCCATGACTGAAGGCTAGCTCCCTTTACTGCCCTGTCTCTTCCCCCTCCCCCTGCTGTTTTCTGAGTGGAAAGGGAGTCTGGGCAGGGGGTGGCTATTTTTCTGGTTAGCTGGGACATTTGTCAAGTAGAGTGCATACTTTTGTGACAATCACTCCCCTTCTCTCCCTGTTTTCCCTTGTTCTTCCCTTACCCCTTTTCCTGTACTCTCCCCTCTTCTCCCTCTCTCTTTCTCTTATAAATCGCGGTCTGTTCTTCCATAAGGTAGATTAGGGATGTGGATTATAGACCCAGTGCCATGAGATCCTCTTCCAAAAGGAGTACTTGACTGTGAGGAGGAAGGTGGTCAGAAAGGGAGGACTCCCCTGTCCCCACCCTACTGCCCACTAGCTGACCACACAAGAGGGGTTCTTTTGGAAATGCTTTAACAAAAGTGCGTGTTCCTACCAACCAAAGAAAGGCATGTGCAATAGAAGCCTTCTTAAAGCAGGTTAAATAACCTCATTTTTTTTTTTTTTTGGCAGCAATCTGAAATCAACAGGAAAGCTGTGCTGTGGTTCTGAAGGGGCCTTATAATCTGTTTTTAGCCTAGATACATTTTGTTTATAAATTCCCAAGGAATTGTCAACACTTTGGTGACACCTAATGGATTCTTTTTGAAATTCCAAGGTGCTTCATTTCTTTGCCTCTTAAGTGAAGTGTGCCTTTTAAAAATCGCATTTCTGTTCCCCTCTTGGTGGCACTTCTGACTTTGCAGAGAGCACCCATCTTGTTGGAGGCAGGTGAACGCCGTGGTCTGCTGCGCACACACGTTACTGCGACAATCCTATCTTCCTAAGCTTTTTAAGGAGAGTTGGAGGGAAAAAAAAAGTAGAACTAGCTATAAAATATGTATGGCACATCTTGTTTAATTTTGCATGTGACTTTTTAGTGCATTGGTGAAGTTTTAGTGACATTGTCATCTAACACTTTATTGTTCAGGGATTGCCTTCATGATTTTTATACTGGTTTTACTGTTCCAACTGTGGCTTCAGTTTGAGTATAGTGTTATCAACCACCTGGTCTTTTAATTGCCCACCCAGTAAGCTTATACTTTGGGAAGCATTTGTTTCTCAGAATAAGACACTGTTAGAACCTAAAGTAGTAGCTGATGGTTATCTGTGAATTTTTTTTTTTTTTTTTTTTTTTTTTTTTTTTTTTTTTTTTTTTTTTTTTTTTTTTTACTTGAAGTAGATTGTCTAAAACAGGCATCCTCCTCTGTAATCTCCAGAACCTCGCTCATTGTCGTGTGCACTACAAGTTGCAGTTTGGAAAACTTGCTGTATTGAAATTCCGTCAGTACGAAGTTTTGGAACACTGACGTTCTTTCCCAAACACTGGTTGCTGCAGCAGCATTTTTCATGCATAAAAGAAGAAAGGCCACTACGGCCAAAGATTTTTTTTAAAAAATTGTACACATTCTTATGTTAGATTAAACTAAGCTTTGCTGTAATACTGTTTTCTCTTCAATATGTGATGGTACCGGAATGTTGTTAAAATGAAGGGGGTAGTATTGCAGGGGAGCATTTTAAATCGCAGAAGTAAAAAAGTTATAATATTTATAATTCTGATGAGTTTATTTTTGTAGGGAAGATTTTTCTTCCTTGCAGTTGTTTCTGGAATAGCAAATTGTTCCCATTATTAAAAGTTTTAAGTTGTTAGATGTTTGTCCATGTGTTTTTATTTACGATAATGATATGTTAGGTAAAAGGAGGTCATGGGAATGGGATGAGCTGGTTTTGCAGACCTGCAAGGGCACGTGCCGGAATCCAGGGATTTACTAGGTTGGAGTGGGGCACATTTATTCTCCCTAATGTTGCTTTTCCTTTGTCTTATCCTCTGGGAAAGAAAACCCTAGTTGAGTGTCTGCCCATACGACACATACCTTAAACACTTGTTTTAATTGTGGACTATATATACATTCAAAAATGTATAAAGCATGTGAACAAAGAATTAATACAAAGTGGATGCCCTATGGCCCCTTCCAAAACAGGAGGGTATCATTAGTTCTTTAGAAATCCTCTCCTTCCACCTTCTCTACCTGCCTTTAGGTCTCCTGTCCTCGAAACAGACCACTTTCAACGTTAAAAGTATTTGTATTTTTTGGCCGGCATGACTGTGGTGGGATGGAGAGTGTTTGAGGGTCAGTAACGGTGATTGGCTGTGGGTTTTTAACCTCTGCACTCCCCCCTAGAGGCGGTGGTGAAATAGGAGCAAGGCTGCACCTGTTGGTGGGGGAAAACATTTCAAGAAAAGTACCATAGCTGTTTTCGAAGTGAAAATATTATGATAGAAAATGATGGTTTTGGGCACCTGGGTGGTTCAGTGGGTTAAAGCCTCTGCCTTCGGCTCAGGTCATGATCTCAGGGTCCTGGGATCGAGGCCCACACTGGGCTCTCTACTCGGCAAGGAGCCTGCTTCTTCCTCTCTCTCTGCCTGCCTCTCTGCCTACTTGTGATTTCTCTCTCTGTCAAATAAATAAAATCTTAAAAAAAAAAAAAAGAAAATGATGGTTTTGTTTATATCTCTTTGATGAAATACCTGGAGGAATCTAGTTTGGGAGTTCAGCCTGGATTACTACTCAAGGTGCATGGGGAGTTTCTTTGGAATTTTTATCCCTTAAAGGGAGTTCGCTTCCTGCCTTAGGCTATTTGTCAGAATTTGCCACCAGCTGATAACATGTTTAAATTTTCTTATTTTGCAAAATCCTCAAGAATGGTGTCTTCCGTTTTGTGTTTGAAAGAAAGAGGCAGGGCGCCTGGGTGGCTCAGTCGGGTAAGTGTCTTGGGCTCAGGTCATGATCCCAGGGTCCTGGGATTGAGTCCTAGGTCAGGCTCCCTGCTCAGCGGGGAGTCTTCTTCTCCCTCTGCCTCTGCCTCTCCCACTGCTGGTGTGCTCTCTCACACACACTCAAATAGCTAAAATATTTTAATAAAAGGTGGGGGGATGGCTCCATACTAGCAAATTCAAAGTGTTTGCAGTGTGCCAGGTATCATTCTTAAAACCTTAATAACATATTAACTCATTTTCTCCGCCTGAGGTAGTTATTGTCAACATCCCCATTTCACAGACGAGGCAGCGCACTGAGATCCAGCAGCTTGCCCACGGCCACGCCGAGAGGGGCCAAGCCGGTCCTGGCCACTGAGCAGCCCTGCCGCTCCCCTGCCCCTGGAAGCTCAGTCTGGTTTCCAGTTCACCTGCTGGTGAGAAGCTGGGGTTGTGGCCCGCATTGGGCACTTCATCTGAAAGCAAGCCTCTGGGTGCAGCGGTGATTTGTGGGAAATGAAAGGACAGCCCGGAGGTCCGACTGCTCTATCATCCTCGTTTGTTGTTCATTTAGTATCCCACTGAAGTGATTATATGTTAATATTGAACCGTGTCCCTGTGTTTTCATCCTGTAGGTTCTGTTGTGCGGAGGCACCGGCGGGGCAGCGCACCAGGCCAGTGTCCTCACTGCGAGTAGGACCATCATTCCCCAGAACCACCCGAAAAGTCGCTTCAGGGAAAATTTGAGTTCCCGTTCACAAAGGCTAGAACTCTCCTTCCCTACCACCCCCCATGAAGGATGAGCCTCTCCAGAGGAACACTGCAAACCAAGTCTTGAAAGTGACAGTTGTCCAGTGTGAATAACCGCACATTTAATCAGGTATGCAAAAGAGCAGCTTTGTGCAAGGGTTAGGGGAGGAGGGGGTTGGGGGCTGGGAATGGGCAGCATCAAATAGCTTTCAGGTGAAATGTCATCTGCAGGCTTGTGGTTTGGGGCTTTTGGGGGGTTTTTGGCCTGGGCTGGTATTGGTTTCATTTTGTTTTTCTGGCAGAACTTTCCCTCTAATCCTGCAAGGAGAGAATGTCAGGGAAGAGGACAGACCCTTTTGATCTTAAATAATAGCTTTTTTTTTTTTTTTTTTTTTAAAGATTTTATTTGACAGAGAGAAACACAGCCAGAGAGGGAACACAGCAGGGGGAGTGAGAGAGGGAGAAGTAGGCTTCCTGCTGAGCAGGGAGCCCGATGTGGGACTCGATCTCGAGTCTCCGGGATCATGACCTGAGCCGAAGGCAGTGGCTTAACCAACTGAGCCACCCAGGTGCCCCAAATAATAGTTTTCAGAGACACTTGTGACTCGTGTTTGGCTGAGGCAGGACTTGGCAGCAGCTGAACCCCAAGAGCCCCTCTCTCCTTTCCCTCCTGGAGATGGGGGAAACTGGCATTTTTACATGTTTACACACCACCAAGCAGAACACCCAGAACTCTTTGTAGACTTCAAAAGAAGTTGGGGTTTTGTTTTTGTTTTTGGAAGGGAGTTATTTTTAAGTGGAATAGTTCCTTTCAGCCTTTCTAAACGAGTCTTACCTTTAATGCATCTGGCCCATAAGTGGCACAGATTGGGGGTGTTGGCAGCCTCCCCTGGTTTTTGCCACTGTTTAATGGAACCCTGCGCAATTCCGTTGTCTGAAGTGGAGTGTCAGGGGTCTTTGCTCTCAAGGGCTTTCGGATTTTTTTCTTTCTCTCTCTCTCTCTTTTATTCATTTTTTTTTTTTAAGAGAGAGGGCGGGGCTGGGGTGGCGGGGGGATGGAGAGAGGGTTGGCAAGCAGACTCCTTGCTAAGTGTGGAGCCCAAGTCAGGGTGACTTGGGGCTCAACGCAGGGCTTAATCTTAGGGCTCTGAGACGGTGACCTGAGCTGAAACCAAGGGTTGGAAGCTTAACCAAATGAGCCACCCAGGTGCCCTGAGGGCTTTCTGTGAAGTGCAAAAACATACTGCTTAAATTCTAGGAATTTTGGGGTGCCTGGGTGGCTCAGTGGGTTAAAGCGTCTGCCTTCGGCTCAGGTCATGATCTCAGGGTCCTGGGATTGAGGCCCACATTGGGCTCTTTGCTCAGCAGGGAGCAGAGGCAGAGGGAGAGGCAGGTGTTCTACCTCTCTCTCTCTCTCTCTCTTGCCATGGGCAAGCTGCTGGACCTCAGTGCGCTGCCTTGTCTGTGAAATATTTTAGCTATTTGAGTGTGTGAGAGAGCACACCAGCAGTGGGAGAGGCAGAGGCAGAGGGAGAGGCAGGTGTTCTACCTCTCTCTCTCTCTCTCTGCCTGCCTCTCTGCCTGCTTGTGATCTCTCTCTGTGTGTGTCAAATACATAAATAAAATCTTAAAAAAAAAAAACAACTAGGAATTCTGGAGCAGCACACTAGAGTCCTTAAATTATTACTATTGCTGGTAGGAAGACAACAGCTTAAACTCTAGTGTTTTATACTGAGCTGTAAATGGGGTCTTCAGATAATTTTCAAAATGGCAAACCTTTCAAATGTTTTTTCTTGCATGTGTAATCTCTCAAGGAACATATTCAGAGCCAGTGACTTTTAGGTAGTCAGGCATATGTCTAATGCCTTATCAATAAAAGACCCTTGTCAGAGAATGCAAGGGCAGATGTGCACAGTAATTGGGGACTTCAGGAAAGTCCAAGTTCAGTGCCTTTCTTCTGGGTAGACTTTCTGATTGGCAATTTGTGTGTTTTGGGGAGCGGAGTGCACCTCAAGGAAGACAACCAGCGGGGGTGTGGGGCAGTGGGTGAGGCCAGGAACAAAGTTTCTGTTCCCTTGTCACCCTGTGCACACCGGCCCCAGCTTGCTTTGTACAATTTTGTTGTCTTGTACCTAAGGCAATGGAGCACAGTGGGTCTCACGGAAAGTTACTTGTTAGGAAGCTGGTGCTTGGGACAGTACAGTTTAGGGTCTGTTGGAAGAGCTTTCAAGACAAAATGAGATTGCCCATGCTATTCATGGACTGCCTCTGGGCATACTGGAGATGCTTATTTTATTTTATTTTACTATTTTATTTTATTATTAGTATTTATTTTATTAGTATTTTATTAGTGTTTCTTTTAAAGATTTTTATTTATTCGACAGAGACACAGCGAGAGGTAGAACACAAGCAGGGGGAGTGGGAGAGGGAAAAGCAGGCTTCTCGCCACCGAGCAGGGAGCCTGATGCCGGGCTCAGTCCCAGGACCCTGAGATCACGACCTGAACTGAAGACAGATGCTTAACTGACTGAGCTGCCCAGGTGCCCTAATTTTATTTTTTAAATTTTTATTTTTTTAATTTAAATTCAATTAACACATACTGTTTAAGAGGTAGAGGTCAGTGATTGGTCAGTCTTACATAATACCCAGTGCTCATTACATCACATACCCTCCTTAATGCCCGTTGCCCAGCTGTCCCATCCCCCTCCCTTCCTCCCTTCCGGTTACCCTGTTTGTTTCCTGTAGTTAAGAGTCTCTTATGGTTTGTCTCCCTTTCTGATTTTGTCTTGTTTAACTGTTGCTCTCCATTCCTCTACAATTCTGTTTCTTAAATTCCACATATGAGTGAGATCATATAGTTGTCTCTGATTGATTAGTTTCGCTTAGCATAATACCTTTTAGTTTATCCACATCGTTGCAAATGACAAGATTTCAATTTTTTTTGATGGTTGAGTAGTAGTTAGTTGTATATTTTATCCACATCCTCTTTACCCATTCACCTTTTGATGGATATCAGGTCTCTTTCCATAGTTTGGCTATTGTGGGCCTTGCTGCTATAAATATTCGGGTGCATGTGCCCCTTCAGATTCAGTACATTTGTATCTTTGGGGTAAATACCCAGTAGTGCGATTGCTGGGTCGTAGGGTAGCTCTATTTTCAATTTTTTTGAGGAACCTCCATACTGTTTGCCAGAGTAGCTGCACCAGCTTGCATTCCCACCAATAGTGTAGGAGGGTTCCCTTTTCTCCAATCCCCAGAGGTGGTAATTATGAAAAGGCAGATTTTTCTGCATCCCACTCCAAAGCTGAATCCGTGTTTCCCGGACAGGGTTTGGAGAATCTCTTTACCCATACTTGTTCAGATACTAACTGCAGGTCTTCTGAGGGTTTCAGAGGCTGAAGGGAGACATCCGTGGGCACAGGCATCCCTCCTATGCTTTTAAATAAACACCATTTTTGGGGCGCCTGGGTGGCTCAGTTGGTTGGGTGACTGCCTTCAGCTCAGGTCATGATCCTGGAGACCTTGAATTTTAAAATCAAGTGGGATAGAATTGTAGTCAGCAGTGGATACTCCTAGACCTTGAGGGTGTTGTGTCAGTTAGGGAGAGAGAGCACAGAGAAAGTAGGAGCATGGGGCAGAGGGGAGTGAGGGAGAGGCCCCGTGGCCTCTGCAAGATGAATTAAGAACCTACCTGGTGTATTTTAGCTGTCGTGTGCTCACGGCCCCTCTCCCTCAGTATAGAATCCTCTTGACTGTGCGTGTTCTGCACTAACGTGCCCATTTCTATGATGGGATCAAAGATGGGAAAGGGAAATTTACAGCACTAAATGCCTGTTGAGATAAATGAAAGGGCTCAAAGAGATCTCTGCTTTTCTTCTTCTAGTTCTTAGGGTGGAAGCTAACCCAAAGTAAGCAGGAGAAAGGAAGTACTGAAGAGTGGTAGTCAATGAAATAGAAAACGGCAACGGAAAACGAGTGCAACCAAAAGCTGGCTCTTTGAGAAGCTGAGCAGGATTAATAATCCTCTGGACTGCTCAGGAAAGTGCAAGTTAGCAATGTCAGGAGTAAGATAGGTGACGTCACTGCGGATTGTATAGACATTCTCGGGACGCTCATATTTTAGGTCTGAAATTACTATTACTGTGTGGGGAAAAAAAAAATCTCTGCACATAATGGATTCTGCCTAGTTTGTGGAATGCGTGCCCAGTGCCGATACCACTGCTGCTTCAGGGCCCCGGTTCCTGGCAGTGCTCCATATGGAATGCATGTGATCGAAGGTATTCTAACACCATTTAAATTTACTTTCATATTACTGGAAGTACAGTAAAGTTTAGGCTTATTAAAGTGAGAAGTATGATTAAGGTTCCTTCCCTCCATCCCTACTCCCACTGCCATCCTTCTCTTCACCTCTCTTTCCTCCTCCATCTCTCCCTCCCTTTTTTCCTTTCCTAGTCAAGAGCTTGGAATTAATTGTAATTATATTTGCAAAGTGAGTCAATCTGGGGCACCTGGCTGGCTCTAAAACATGCAACTCTTGATCTTGGGGTTTAGTTCAAGCTCCATGTTGGGTTGTATAGCTTGCTTAAAAAATAAAACAAGTTCCAAAAAGGAAAAAATGAGTCAATATGATTTACCACTGGGTTCTATGATATCTGTATTCTTTTTAAAAATAGATTATATTTATTTCATAGCACAAGCATGGGGGCTAGGGAGAGGGAGATGATGTGGGGCTTGATCCCAAGACCCTGGGATTATGACCTGAGCTGAAGGCAGAGGCTTAACGACTGAGCCACCCAGGCACCCTGATATCTACATTCTTATAGCCACTTGTTTGTTGAGTTTTTTTGTTTTGTTTTGTTTTAACCTTTCACTTTCTGTTAGTTCTGTTCTTTGCAGAACAAGAAACTTGAGTATAACAGCAATTGCATGTATCTATGTGTATATCGCCCTGAGGATGTTAGGTGCCAGGTGGATTATGGTGGGAAAGAACCTCATGGCCCCTCAGTTCATGGAAACCAGCATCCATGTGTAATACAAACTGGTAAGTGTTTTGATGGGAAAGTACAGAGTGTTATAAGCATTTACAAGGCTGGGGAAGGCCTCCTTCTGGAAGTGGCTGAGAACGGAGATCTTAAGGATCAGTAGGGGTTGCCTCGCAGATTCCCTCACATGAACGTTCTCTACACAGTGAGGACTGGTTTCTGAAGTCTTTCTTCTGGCAGTATGTCAAATCAGCATCCCTCTTGGTGGCTTTCCTCCATTATGAGAAAAGAACCTGAGGGCTAAAGAACTCTTCAGAGTTCATCTTCAGCGAGGCCTGAGTTAAAATTGACAGTGGCGGTTGCTCAGAGCAAGCCATTTCCCCCACCCTTTAAAGTGGGGAGAGCATCCCCTGTTTGCTTACCACCCGGGGTGATGTGGGGACCAAATACAGTGATGAATGTGAAGGTACTTTGATCTAAAGCCCAGTGTCATGTAAGGTGGTAGTGTTCTCCACGTTCTTGTTCCAAGGTGGTGGTAATTAGTGGCTGCTTTACCACTGGGCTAAGATGCTTACCTGTTCTGCTGACACTAAAATTCATCTAGAAGCATCACCTAGGATGCAGTTTCCAAAAGGGACATATTCTCAAGCAGAAACATTTTTGTTTTGTTTTTAAACTCTTGCTTAGGAAAGGCAACAGTTAAAGCAAAAAACTCAAGATTCCGGGGTGATGGGTAGAGCTAAGTAATCAACATGCGTTGCCTTCTCTCGCACTACCCGTAAATACAGAGTGTTGTCTTTGTTCCCCGACAGTCAGAGCCTCGATGCTCGGGGCAGTTGGGACTGGGGATATCCGCGCTGTCCTATCACCATGCGGTGGGAGTGATGCTGAGATACCCAGACCAGAGGGTACACGTCGGCGCAGCCTGGGAACTTCACCCTTATTTCTAGTCAGTATAGTTGTGCATGTGAAGGCTCCCTCCAGCTCAGAATCTCCCTCCTGTCTGCAGCTCACTTTGTCTGTACCTCTGCCAGCTGCCAGGCACCACATCTGCAGGTCTCAGCATTTCCTAGTCGTGCCTGGAATCAGCCAGCGGGGCAGCCTTGAGACAGGCAGGAGCTCCTCTGCAGGCTGAACATGAACCTGTGTAGTCAGTAGCTAGGGCCTCCCATGGCGCCACACAGGGTGGGATGACGGAGGCCCCGTTTTTGTCTTCTGTGCTGTGCTAAGGACCAGACCTGGTACCCCAGGCTTCATTTTCTGTGGGAGCATCCATAAAAGTGAGGCTCCCCTCATACATAGATCACAACATTTGCGAAAAGAATCCCAGTTGTCATGTTGATCTCAAGCCTAATGGCGTTACTGTCACCTGGTCTGGGAGGTGCTGGCAGGTGGGAACACTGGGGAAGCCCCATATACAGATGAGCCATTTCTCAGACTTAAGCAGGAACAGAACGTGCTGCGCTTCTGAGCTACTTGGCTAGCATTGGGATGAGGCAGAGGAGTCGTGAAGTGATGATCGTGTTTTGGACAACAGGGGCCTTCCCAGATCAAGTCCAAATGTCCATGTGCTGCAGCCGCTGAAAGAGCTGTTCACCGCCTCGGGGCACTGTCTCCCCTGGCGGCTAGGAGGTACAGAGACGCGCTGGAGGGAAGACTGGATTTGTGACTGGAGCCTGCCAGCCCAGCATCTGTTAGAGTATTTTCCAACATGTGCTGAGAACGCTTACGCAACCATTCCAATAAAGAAGCTTCTGCTTGGTTTGGAACTGTAGCTGGGCCATTCTTCATGTATATAGCACATGTAAAACTTTCCCACTTTGCAGATAAGGTGAGCCTCTGCCACTAGACAGCGTTGCCCTATCTTGGGTACCTACAATCGAATAGGTTTTGGCTAAAGGCTCGCCTCAGTTTCTTTCTTGGTAAACTCGTTTTGTCATCATATTAGTCATATGTTGCATATTACTTCCAAAGCAGCGTAAACATTCATTGTATCACGTGGTTTCTGTGGGTCAGGAGTTTGGGAAGCAGCTTAGCTGGATGGTTCTGGCTTGGGCGGCTCTTCAGGAGATGGTAACCTGGGGACCGCAGCCCTGGTGGCCAGCCTAAGCCTTGACTGTGCCACAGGATCTGCCTGTGGGAGCGCTTGCTCTCGTGGCTGCCTGCCCAAGGTGGGGCTGGTCATCGCAGGCAGCCTCAGATTCTCACCAGAGACCCAATCATAGGACTGCCTGGGCGTCTTCCTAACATGCAGCAGGCTTCCTCTGGAGTCATCCGAGAGAGGAAGCCGCAGTCAGGGCTTTTATGATCTAGTTTCTGAAGTCACACGGTATCACAGTCTCGTGGCTGCGGGGTTACCGCAGCGATCTGGAAATAAATGGGGTGTGAAGAGGAGCTATTTTGTCTTCTCCAACAGCCGTGCTCCGGAGTGGGATAAGAAACCACTTGCATGGTAGGGGCACCTCCCCTTCTTAGTCTGAAACTAGTTGCCCTGTAAATCCCTGTATTAGGGACAAGTGTCCCCCCCCCCCCACCCCCGACCTGTTTTTCTCAGTCTGTTAATTCTTGCTTTATAGATTTAGGTGCTCCTAGGTCGGGTGCATAGATACTATAGAAATGGTTAGAAACATATCCTGTTGTTGGATTGACCCCTTCACCATTATGTAATGTCCTGCTTTATTAGCCTTTGTTTCAAATTCCATTTTGTGCGATACGTGCGTAGCTGCCCCTGCTCTCTATTGGGTCCTTTCCACAGAATGTCGTAATTTTTCATCCATTCACATTAGTTGTGTGTATCCTTACAGCTGAAGTGAGGCCCTTGTCAGCACCATTGAAGATGGGGATGGGTCTTGTGTTTTTTTTGTGTGAGGAGAATTTAAGTCTTTTTACTTTTTCTTTTTTTTTTAAGTAGGCTCCATGCTGGCTGTGGGGGTTCAACATGGGGCCTGAACTCACAACCCTGCCATCAAGACCTGAGCTGAGATCGAGTTGGACGCTCAGCCGACTGAGCCACCTGGGTGTCCCAGTTCATTACATTTAATTATTGATAGGTATGTTCTTATTGCTATTTTTTACTATTTTTACTGCCATTTGTTAATTAATTATTTTCTGGTTGTTTTATAGCTCCTGTTTCTTGCTTTATTCCTTTGTAGTTTGGGGCTTCTCTGTAGTGCCATGTGTACCTCCTACTGGCTTTTGTGTGGCGGTGACAATGAGACTTCAGATAACTTCATTTCTACCAGTCTAAGTTGATAACTTGAGTTTGAACACATTTTTACTACCCCCCCCCTTAATGTTCTTCATGTCACATTTTACATCTTTTTAGATGTACACCTTATTATACTTTTATCTTTTAACCTTATACTACCTTTGAGATTAATCCATTACCTTTACTATATATTTTACCTTTATTGGTGAGATTTATAATTTCACGTGGCTAATTAGCACCCCTTTTGGCTTAAAAAAGTCCCTTTCATTTTTCTTGCAAGGCCAGTTTAGTGGTGATGAACTCCTCTAGCTTTTGCTTGTCTGGGAAACTCTCCAATTCTGAATAACTTTGCTAGATAAGAGTATTCTTGTTTGGAAACAATTTTTCCCTTTTCAATCTGTATACTGTCCTAGATGTCAGGAACAGAGTAATTCCATTTCCTAACCAAGCTCCACTGCCAGGCAGCGTAGGCACACCTACGTACAATGGAGGAGGGAAAACTCCTTAAATCAGAGAGAACACAGTGAAAGATGGACTTTGTGAGCTTGGATAAATTCAGCTGAAGGAAAAAACCTGTTCTGCAGGGGTCTTCTATCACAGTAGAATTACAGGTATCCTTGATCCTGTCAGCATTAGTCAGACCTGCAGGTTAAGAGAGTATATTTGAGATTTTAAAGAGGGAGAGAGAGTATGCATACATGAGCAAGGGGAGGGGCAGACAGGGAATGGCTCTCAAGCAGACTCTCCATATAGTGTGGAGTCCGATGTGGGGCTCCATCTCACGACCCTGAGACCATGAACTGAGCCGAAATCAAGAATCGGATGCTTAACTGACTGAGCCACCCAGATGTCACAGGTTAAGAGTGTTTATAGCTCTACAGTTCTCCAGGGCAGAAGGCGGTCGTGGACCTTTCCTCTGAAAGACGCAGTATTAGAATAGCTACTTATCTATCCTATGACAGTCTAGGAGCAGGCTCCCATGGTCCCACATCTAAATCTTCTCTTCTGTGGGAATTCCTAGGCCATCCATGGAGGTCTCAGCATAGTGCTTTCAGTTGGGGGACTCGGGGTTCTCTGGTTGTCTGCTCTTTCCACAACAGACTTCAAGGTTAAGCATATGACCAGCCTTTGGCAGTAGCTTTGACCAAGCCCCTTGCTAGGAGACAACTAAGATGAAACAGACCAAGTTCTGTAGAGGGTTTGGGTTCTACAGGGCAGTGTACAATCTCAGGGGAATGGGTGGGCTAAGGTAGAAAAATGGATGGAGCACCTGGCTACCTCAGCGGGTAGAGCATGCAGCTCTCGGTCTTGGGGTTGTGAGTTTGAGTCCCATGTTGGGTGGAGAGAGTACTTAAATGAAAAATCTTGAAAGGTCCATCTGGTAGAGTCTAAACTTGGCCTTACTTTGTCTATACAAAGAAATGTTCTTTTTCAATGGATTCGCCTTGTGATACACTCAAGTTACTTTTTTGGAATTTACCTAAACATTAGGAAAGTGTATAGAAATATACTTCTGTTTGGACTTTTATTTGAGAGAGAGCATGAGAGGGAAGAAGGTCAGAGGGAGAAGCAGAATCCCCAAAGGAGCTGGAAGCCTAATGCAGGACTTGGTCCCAGGACTCCAGGATCATGACCTGAGCTTAAGGCAGTGGCTTAACCAACTGAGCCACCCAGGTACCCCTGGACTTTTTGTAATCTCTACCCAATGTAGCCTCAAACTTTTGACTCTAAGATCAAAAGTCAAATGCTCTACCCAGTAAGCAAGCAAGTACCCCTCAAATTATTTTTTTTGATAGTGATCTGGCAATTTTACATCTTGTTTTTCTACCTCATTCTCAATTTATAAGATACAAGGTAACCTCTTAGGTCAGGGATCGGCAAATCCTGGCCTGTTTTGGTAAATAAAGTTGACCAAGCATAACCACTCATACTATACTAAGTACTGACTGTGTTCCAGCAGCAGAGGTAAGTAGTTGTAACGGAGACATTCCTTGAGGAACAGGATCTGTTAACCCCCACCTAAAGTCCTCCTTTACTGAGGGCATTATAGGAACGGACATCCAGGGAAAGCACCTTGGAAGTTAAGCTTGGCTGTATCTAATTTAAAGTCTGCCAGGATAAGACTTTTTTCCTGCAAAGCTGTAAATGCATAAAGGTTTATCATTTTTCTCCATGGTGCTTATTCAAGGCTATCGGTCAACAAGAGCATGTACACAAGAGCTTTCCAGGTAGAGACTACGGCACCCGAGGAGGAAAGGCCCCTTCTCCAGTCTTTGGTGAGTGACAAAAAGATTGACCAGCATCCAGAAAAAGAAGGCATCTTGTCAGAATTGACTAAAACAAAGGACACATTCCCACTAGAACAGAAATAAACTTTAATTTGTTGAAAAGTGCAGCAGTGAACAGGGTCTTTTGAAGGGCACTTTCTAAGTCAGGTGACTGAGATGACACAAAGCCAGAGCAGAGTAACTTCTAAGAACAGATGACACAAACACAGGAATTCACAGAGGTCATGGGACCTAAGTGGTGGTCAAAGTAAAGATGATCCCATCCCAAATAGTCCCATCTAATTCACTGGCAGATCAATGGTTGAAATAAGGACCCTGGAACAGTCCCTCTTCTTTTGTTGAAGCACTCATCCTTAGATACCAAAAATAAATTTAAGAATTCTGTTTCCCACAGATCGGGTTATAACTTCCACGGCTACTGTCACTATTTTGTACAAACCCTTAGTATTGTGAATTAAAACCTATTTTACAACAGTACCATTGGTCAGATTCAAAGATGCTCAAAAGGGGTTCTCCACTGGATATTTGAAGGGGAGCTTTTAATAGGAAATCTTATAAGGCAAAAATCTGTTCATTCCTGTGGCCTTGGGTCACTCTTAATGGTTATATAGTTTTCTCCTCTGAAGGGCACCAACCAGTTCCGACCTGGCCTTTGTGCAAGAGAAAATAATCCAAATTCATACAGTTTAAGAGAGAAGGAAGAAGCCTCTTGGAGTGTGTTCCTTACACATATACATTCTGAAAAGGTCAGTGCATTTCGTAGTCTGCTAGGCTATGAACTTGAAAGATGACTTTAGCACAGATCCAGAATGAAGCCAACCTAGGAGAAAGTCAAAATATGGGCCATTCCCAAGTTCAGTAGGAAATGTAACTAAATATAGGAGGAACACAGAGCAGGCATCCCAACAAAAAGTCCGCTGAACGTTAAGAGCAGTGTGGCAGGGTTAGTGAGGGCGGCTGGCTTGTTTCACTCATAAGACTTTACCTGCTCTCAGGAACCAGCATCATAAAACTGAATAATAGGACATCACAATATAAGACCTGGTAAGAGTTGGTTTCTTTTTTATTCGGGAATAACTACGGTCAACTTTCAGTAAGACAGAAGTTGACTGATAAAGAATCAAAGTGTAGAATAAAGCTGATACCCATATTTAACATTGTAGTTTGCTTTTAATTACAAAATATTTAGAATTTCTTTCTCTAAAACATTAGCAGAAGTGTTCATTTCACTTGATTTCACCTCTAAATACCACCACAGTTGCTGGGATTATTGCATGAGGTAAAGGAACAAACCAAATGGCTCTTAACCCACCATGGCTCCAGATCCGGAGTAATGACACAGGTTGCTTACAGCCACGTCTTACAAAGTGCTTAAAGCTCGACCTATGACCTTAAATAAAGCTAAAATCACTATTGCCTGAGTTGAACAGGTTTTAAACCACAGCTCTCTTCCTCCTCCCCCTGTTGTTCCACCACAGATGAGCTTTCTTGTGAAGAAAACAACAGAAACCAGATTGGTCTTTGAGCCCAGAAGCCTACTGAGGTAGGTGTTCGTACAGTGAGGGAACCTCAGCAAGGCCTGGCTTTGAGAGGGGAATAGTGAATGAGGCCCAGATTACACAAGACTCCAAACTCTCAGGCAGAACCTCTCTAAAAGGGAAGAAAGTAGGGTAAAGCAGTTGGAACTCTCCCTCAACTATCCTGGATGAACAGAATGTCAACAACACGTGGAATCAAAATTGAACCCAGGCTCCTTACTACACAAGCACTTGCTCTACACCAACTGCAGCCTTTCAGCCTGTCAACCCGAGAGCCCTGGCTGCAGAGGTCCTCAGGAAATACAACCTTCACCAACCACTAGACGTTCTTCTTTCTCTGAGATTCCTAAGCCACTTTGTTTTTCAGCTCTCAGAGGAGCAAAGAGATGTTCCCTCTTGTAGTTAGCATATGGTCAGTAGCCAGCAGGAAGGAGATGCCTATCACCACTGGGAACTACCTGGAATTCGCCTTTACCAAACACTGTTTATTTCAGTGAAGCACCAGCCCAGAATGAAAAAGAAAGGAAATTAAAATCCAACAACAAAAAACAGTGCTTGGTTGACAGGTTTTGAATCTGTGACCTTATCACATGGTGATGGATATTATAAACAGTATATTTCTACGAATCTGAAAACGGTAGTACTTCTTGCTCTGATGGTTCTTCAAGCTGTGTGGTGTTGGTATTTGTGATAGTGAAGTGGTCAAGCTGTAATCGCCCCCCCCCCCCAAGTATCACCATTTATCTGAATGGATTTACAAAGTCAGACTCTGATCACATGGGGAGTAACGAAGAAGAACTGTAACCCCAAGAAAAGGTACTGGTGGGGATGAAGACCTCAGGAGCATTTGTGATTTAGCTGAATGAAGGGACCAGGGCCAGCCATCCCTGACGGAAGGGCAGAGTTCACAGTTTAACACATTGCACAAGGCGGTCAGCTGATTGGGTTGCTTCGGGACTTACAGCCAGTCCGAAAGTGTTCCAGGCGCGGTCTTGAGGACTAGCTACGGATACCTACTACAATCACTTCATCAGAGGCGTGCAGAGACCCAGCGGCGGAGGTCGCTACAGAGGATGTTTTGAAAACCTTCGAGTCCTGACACTGCCATGATTGCTGAACATGAGACGAGGGTCAAACCTGTATCTGGGGAGGGGGAGAAAAAGGATGTCACATTAACCTGAGTTAGCCAATGAGTACTTCACTCAATGTTCCGTGGTAAGCAGGGCAGGAAGGAAGATCAAAGAACAATGAAATCACCGGAAAGGAATCCAATGGCAAAGTATGTAGTACAAAACAGAAGTACTGAATAATTAAGAGCATTTCTAGCACAAGGAAGCAAGTGCCAAAACAGTGTAGTAAAAAGCAAAGAAGAGAAAGATAAGGTTAATCTTGAGAGGCATTAGGAGGAGGCAAGATTTGGTTTTGGTTTTTTTGGTACAGGGCTTTGGAGGTACCCTGAAGGTTTAAAGCAGCCTAATGCAGAGTGCAGCCCTTGCTGGAACCACACCGGCAGCTTCAAAGCCCTCGCTTTTCCAGTTCAGACAGAATGCCAGGTAAGAGCACAGGTGTGCACCTCAGACACAAGTTTCCATTTGGCCCATTATGAACTCAGGTCATTAACTTCTCTGGCTACCAATAAAATAGTAAGGCACTTGAGTTCATGTGAAATATCCACCATTCAGCTTTTACTCTCTTCTTTCAGTGGTAAAATTAGATTGGCTGGAAAGATATTTTACATGTGTCATCTGTACTCTGTACTTTTACCTGCCACCTTTGGGGATAAACTAGCATTCGACTCAACTTTGTTGCTGTATGTAAATGAATGTTTGTAGCTGGATGGGGCCTGCAGGATCTAGTCCGCTGACCCCCATTTTCAGAGGATTCCACAGGCCTAAGGGTTTGGTGGGAAAGAATAAGCTACTGCTAAGGAATTGAAAGGAAATCAAGTGGTTTAAATAGCTGAGGCTACCATTAGTAAAGCCAGCATCTCCAGTCTCAGCTGTAAGTTTCTTAGAATGGGAGCAAGACAAATTATAGTTAAAACAAACAAGCTTGCCTGGGAGTCAGGAGGACTCTATCAGTTCTCAGTGACCCTTGGACAAACTGACCTGAGGGCTCTAGCAGCTGCTCGGAAGTTCTATGGTTAAGTCCTAACACTTCAGGCCCGATGCTCAGTCTCCACTTGCGATTTAACTGGAGGATGGGTTTCATTTCCAGGAATCATCCAGAGATGACTACAGACATCTAATTTTATTTGATAAAACACTGTGAGCAATGCAGCTGTTGGAAACCACAGAATCATCATGTGTCAACCAGAAGTCTTAATGCCTTTACTTAAGAGACTGAATGTCCTTCCTCAAAGAAGTGGCCGAAGCGAGGCTGCATCTCACTCACCTGGAGGAGAGCTGCAAGCTGGTCAGTCAGAGTGCTTCAGTGATGACTGCATTAACATGCTTAGCCATACCAAAAAGGCTTTCAGTGATATAAAATCACAATAAATACTGCTTTTTATATTGTCACCTAGTTTTAGTGTGTTGGCCTCCACATCTCTCTGGCTCTATATACAGCATTTAGAAGCAACGGGGTGTTTTTGTTAAGATTTCATTTTAGAGAATGAGAGCAGAGTGAAGCTGAGGGGAAAGAATCTTAAGCAGATTCTTGTGAGCTGAGTTCAGAGCCTCAACACAGGGCTCAATCCCACGATTGAGATCATGGACTGAGATCATGGGATTGAGATCATGACCTAAGCTGAAACCAAGAGTCAGATGCTTGACTGAGCCACCTAGGCACCCCTACATTTAATAAGCCATCTATAATCCAGTTTCTCTGCTCATTCTATTAACTCTCTAATGTATACTGAAGATACCTCCCACACAAAGACAGCTAAATCACTGAGTTACTACTTTCCATCAGCTTAGGACATCAATCTCCCCTCTTTCCTATAATCAAAATGTCCTTTCCTGGTGAAAATTCAACTTTAGAATTTATAAATTTCAAGCATAAAATGCCAGGTTTCTTGCTATAGGCAGCTCAAATTCATGATGAAACCCAGTGTTGCTGGTAAAAAGTTAATACTTCAGAGGAATGAGTGGGAGGAAGAGAGCTGGCTGAGTAGGTGATAAAAATCTTTTCTGCCTTCATATACTACGTGGTCTTAGTATTTCAACATTTCAGAGTCTATCTTCTAATTCACTCTGTGTGTTTCGCACATGAAATTTACTGGCAAGCATTCAAGTTTCTCTAATTGGGGTTTCTGAGAAGTAAGACGAAGGCATACACTCCTGAGGCGCTAGGGAACAGGGCAGCACTTGGTCGGCTTATTTTAAAGAAACCCTACCTGTCAACAGTGCAATCAAGTTGGTACCATGACAAGAATCACATGAGGAAGGGGAGGAAGAAGAGTCTCACAGGGCGGGGAGCAGGGCTAGGCCTCCCGCTAAAGCAGCGACTGGCACCAGGGAGCAAAAGTTTCAGTTTTTCTCAGCACAACAGGTGAATGCAAGACTGTATTCCTGCTGCAAAGCAGAATAATGAGAAACACAGCTTAGCTCAAAGCCAAGAGGAGCCCTCAGGCTGGTCTGCCCTCAGGAATGACAAGACTGCTGCACACAACCTGGCAAAGCCACCGAGAGGACAACAGACACTTACCCGGGGTCAAACACTCCTGGAGTGCGACAGGTTGGTCCAGAACAGGACTGTAGCATCATTAGCCGGTAGTTCATTTTTCCTAAAAGCTCCGGGTCTATACTTTTTGCGATGTTCGTGATTTGGTCTGGATCTGCAGTCAGGTTATAGACTTCCACAAATACCTACAAGAATGAAAATATGGGGGGAAGAAAACAGCAAGCATTATAGCTGAAGTCCTCATGTGAATGATTTCTAAAGGGGAAGGGAAGAGGTGGATAGGCGCAGTGCCCGGGAGAATATCATCTGGTCTCCATGTCCTGAGAGAGCCCTAGGGTAAACCCTAGACCACAGAGCATCAGTTCTCAGGATGAAAGGGCTTCAGGTCCATGGCTCATCCGCTGGAAAAGGGCCTCCAGCACACCCTGTGCCTTCTGGCAAAGACAGGAAGACAAATTCATTATCTTGTATAATAAAAGCAGAGAACAGAAAGGACCCACAAATAGCAAGGTCCTGGAACGTAGACTCAGTGTTAATATTTTTACAGAAGTGAGTTTTGACATTTGAAGGTGTACTTTTGCGTTAGAATTGGTAAGATTCAAACGAGGATATGAAGGTATTTTAACCTGTGTTGTACAGATGCTGTACTTCCCTGCTTTACAAAGCAGTTTTAGATGTCCAGTACACTAGATAGATCCAGTATCACTACCTCGCCCCCAAACTCCATACTTTATTCTCCAAGTGGCAGGCTAGGAAGATGACATGTAAACATTATGGGGAAGGAGGAACAAGAATTGATTCTGAACGGTGACACTCTTCTGCCCGCTGCCCGAAGTGCTTCTGAGCCACAAATGAGTGGTGAGCAAATCCATGTCTGAGAAACACAATGAGTGTCGGTTCTATATGGCAAGATGTGAGATGCCAGATGAGTACATGCAGATAAACAGTATGAAACCACAAGGGACTGCAGAGTGTGAGATCCTCAGACAGTCCATACTGATCTCTGGGGGATAAAAGCCACCTTCTCACAAGGATGGTGCCCCTGGTTTTGCTTTTGATGGCCCACTGCTGATCTATTTGAGAAGCTCCGGACTATGCTGCTGTGGGGACAGAAGTTTCCAAACCAGCTAGCTAGTTGTCAGTAAGCTTTCTCGCAAGTCTCCCAACTCCTTTTACCTCCACTGGCCCAAAACTATCAGTCAGGGAAGCTAACAGTGCAGAAAATCCCATCTAGGGTTGCTGGGGTAGCTCGAGTCATGATCCCTGAGTCCCAGGATTGAGCCCTGCATGGGCCTCCCTGCTCGGAGGAAAGCCTACTTCCCCCTCTCTCACTCCCCCTCCTTGTGTTCCCTCTCTAGCAGTGTTTCTATCAAATAAATAAATAAAATCTTTAAGAAAGAAAATCCCATCCAAAAAAGGGCAGTTAGAGAAGCACAGTATGGGTTTATGGAATTCTATTTTTTTTTTTTTTAAAGATTTGAGCGAGAGCAAGCACACGTGAGGGGACAGAGGGTAGGGACAGAGAAGGTCTGAAGCAGACTGCTGAGCACAGGGCCCAGTCTCAGGACCCTGTGATCAGGACCTGGGCCAAAACAAGAGTCAGATGCTTAACTGACTGAACCTCCCAGGCACAACTCTTTTTTCTTAACTGAAGGAAGCCTAAAAGTACAGATGAGAAACCCATCTTCCTCAGGAAACATCCTTGGATTTGTTCTTCTGCTGCCACGTGCAGCTGACAGAGCCCTGGCAGTAGGGCACAAGGGGCGGGCGGAGGTCCAGGGCCTTCTTACCTCCTGGTCATCAAACTCACAGTACTGTAAATTCCACTGTGCTGACAGGGTCCTCACACAGGCGTAGGTGTTGTTGTAAGCATCTTCACAGACACAGTCTGGGAAACATTGCTGTAGCGATATTCAGAAAGTTAAATCAGGAAAGGGCTAGAGTAACAAATACCACTTGCCTACAGGCGCATCCAGGTTGGCTTCAAGCCAGACCTACCATTGGACAGAAATTAGGAAACTTTCCACAGAAGTAAATCAAAGACAGAGGTGGGGCTTTGTTCCTGACTTGTGGCTCAGCTGATTAAGGAACATGTTTGTGGTAGTTCTGTTTGTAGACTCTTGCCATCACTGTCTGCTAATCTTCTCATGACAGCAATTTGCTGTAGCGAGCAACTGGAAAACGGATGGGTCAGTCTCCTAGGAGTCATGTCTAAGGTATATCAGGAACTGTCATCTTAATGGGTTGGAGGAAAAGGCTTAACTGAGTTTTGTGGAATCAGCTGGAGGTAAGTAATTTCTTCACTTCCTTACCAACTTTTGGTTAGTGTTCACTATTCCTTACACTTTGGTATCAGGCTTCTCTCTGGAGTTGACTTTCCTATGTCCCATCATCCAAAGTGAGGCCAACACTGTTCTGAGCACCTTCGTGACCAGCCTGGCAGTTACATATAACTGTGGTGACCCCATATTGCTACTGAGGGCCACTGACAACCTCCCTCATAAACAATGGTACTGCTATTAGAAAGCATAGGAAGACAAGAAGGGGAATGAGTAAGAAGATGGGTAGACACATATATGTGCTTGTTAGGAAAACTGAAGAATTCAAGGTGCACATTCTAACAATAGGTCAGAAACATCATTTTCAGGATTACTAAACTTGCCTGGTCTACTAATTCTACATTCAAGTGACAAAGTCAAGTGAAAGGGGGCCAAGACTCAGATTAAAGGTTTTAATACTTGACACATTTAAACTAATGCCTTGCTATTGGTAAGAAGACGTGTACGCCAACTGGAGCTATCACTCACAGACACTCCAGGACTCAGCGAAGGACAGGTTGGGTCGGTGACATTACGGCCTTCTCCTTGATATTCCACCAAAACATCTGATCGCCAAGTCAGATTGCTGGCACCTTTCTGGAAGGAAGAGCAAAAGTGGTTTCTATGAGGCATATAGATTGTGCTAAGGATCACAAAGTTATCTTCTGCTAGGGGATGTGGGAGTCAAAACTAATTGGACTATTCGTTCAGTAAAGAGAATGGCAAAACCTGATGCAGATAAAGGCTTCTAAATATCAGGTTTGGTATTTACAGAGCACTTACAGATGACAGTCAGATGCTCTAGGGAATGGAAACCATAAAATGCTAAAAATTCCTCTAGGAGCACCTGGGTGGTACAGTTGGCTGACTATCCAACTCAGGTCTGATCTTGGGGTTGTGGGATTGAGCCCTGTGTTGGGTTCCATGTTCAGCGTGGAGTTCACCTGGGTTTCTTCTCTGCCTGCTCTGTACCACCCCCAACATGTAGTCCCTCTAAAATAAATCTTAAAATTCTTCTAAACACATCTGATTAAGAAATTTATAGCCAAATACATTACAAGGCCAAAAATTAAATATTAAACATGGCTGGTATACTAAGGACTAACAGGTTCCAAGTTCTTGGACGGAATGAAGACACCATACATATAGGATGGTGTCGTTTATTTGTTCGTCACTGCTGTTTCACCAAGTGAAAGGAAAGAAGCAACAGCATTTGAAATGGGAGAGTTTAAGACAGGCACACAAATAGTGAAAAGAAAAGGGCCAAAGTAGTACAAGAAGTTTTGGATCAAAAGGACAATATGAGCACTGGAAGGAAGAACACTCGGTAGTAAGGTTTCCTGAAATCTAGCTTTTAGACAAGGAATGGAGAGACGGGGTGGTAATCAGAAAAAGGTGCTTTGCAGGTTTTATAAAGAAGAGCAGAACAGCAGGTGGTAGAGGTGGTACGAAGTAACACAATCTGAGGCTGTCCTTTAGAAAAGTCATCTGAGTAACAGGAGAGAGATGGAGAATAGGGAGATCACGTTAGAATGTGTGCTTAAAATGGTGTACAGCCTTAATAATAAAAGTCTGGTTTGCGGTGTTAAAAAGGAGACCGCAGGCTCAAAATGGAATCCCTTGTACTACACCCCACATCAACAAACCAAGACTTAATACTTAACCTTGTTGCACTTTCGATCCTCCTGGAATGTAACTTTCACCAGTCAACTTGGAGATTACCTGGTTAACACAAGTGAGGTAATCTGCCCTCTAGGCCTTTCTGTTCCCCTGGAAGGATGACCTTACCTGAAACACTGCATTCTTTGCTAATAATTTCTTTTATCCACCCCTTCTCATCTTAAAAAACTTTCCCTTTTCTACAGCTCTACAGCTGCTCCCTTCTATCATAGATGAGTTGCTGCCTGATTCATGAACCACTGAATCAATTTTTAATAGATCAGGTGGCAGTGCCAGGAGCTGAATCAAACTTCTGATAGCACTCTGGGACAAGAAGAACCATTGGGATGATACTTGCAAACCGCCCCCCCCTCTTTTTGAAGTAGGCTCCATGCCTAGCATGGAGCCCAATTTGAGGCTTGAACTCACAACCCTAAGATCAAGACCTGAGGTGAGATCAAGAATCAGATGCTCCACCGACTGAGCCACCCAGGACCCCTTGCAAACCCATTTTTGAGTTCATGGTCCTTTCACCATTTCTGAGGGCTGTGGGCTCTAAGTTGTGAATTGGCTTTCTAGTCTAGGGCTTGGCTGGTCACCTTTAGCTGGCAGAATGTTCCATTCAGAACTCCGTTCCCCCGCCCTTGGTTCGATCTGTATTCTCCAGTTATTTGGAATTTCTTTCCAGCCCACAGTCCCCGTTTGCTAGAATCTGCTGGTTTAGTCCATACTGGGAACTGCTGGTGGTACACACAGCCTTCCTTGGCCAATCCCCAGTAACCCTTTCCTGGTTACTGCTGGTATGTTAAGGTACATATTTGTCATCTTTGTGTACCTAACAGCTATTGCTCATGAGGATCCTGGAAGCCGAAAAGCCACCAAAATTGGTGGACACAAGTATCTTGGCAGTGCTTGTCATCCCTAACACGACTCCTGTGATAGGATAAATTGGTCATGGGGTGGATCTGGCCACCCACCAACTTCAAGAAAATTTCTATGCAACAAGGTACACTGTAAAACACCAACCCCCCAACCCAGTGGCACATCCCTTTTAAGTATTTATATTGGCTCTGAGAAATCCAAAGTCTTAGCTGATTAAAACATGAAACTAAAAAGTCAAGTGTACAACCTTCTGGCACACTTGCATACTTTATATCTAAAAGCTATGATTCCTAACCTTATAAATATCTACAAAAATGGCAAAATCTTATTAAAAACAGCCCAGAGTTAAAAATGGGCCTTATGGAGACAAGTAGACAAGATCATTCATTTCGGAAACATACTTGACCCTGCACCAGAACCTTTCCCAAGTGACCTCTTGCTGTGCTACACCCAGTGGGTGGCCTTGTCTGGTGCGCACCCACCCCCATGAGTGCCCCTGCCCTGGCGCGGTGGGGGGGGGCAGCTCTAGACGTGAGAATGCCTGCAGCCAGCAGCACTGGAAGGCTGCCCTGCCCACAGCTACTGCAGCCACTGCACCAGAGAACTGCCCTGCATGCCAGGGAGTCCACACCAATCGCAAGCCAGCCGTGACAGGAGGATGCACATGGTCCATCCCTAGGACACATGGCTTGGGTGACCAGGGGAGTTTGCACTACTGGGTCCCCTAAGATGCCTTTGGCATAAAGCCACTTCTTCAAGACTGGGAGATGTAACTGATCCACTTAATACGTACTGAGAGGCAAAATGAGACAAAATACGTTCCAAAGAAAAGGACAAGACAAAAACCTTAAAAAAAAGAATTAAATAAAATGAAAAATGGAAGAAATACATGTGCAGGCTAAGAGCAACATGCTATTAAACAACCAATGGGGGGCGCCTGGGGGGCTCAGTGGGTTAAAGCCTTTGCCTTCGGCTCAGGTCATAATCTCAGGGTCCTGTGATCAAGCCCCACGGTGGGCTCTCTGCTCAGCAGGGAGCCTGCTTCCGCCTCTCTCTCCCTGCCTCTCTGCCTACCTATGATCTCTCTCTCTGTAAAATACATTAATAAAATCTTTAAAAAAATAAAATAAAAAAAAATAAACAACCAATGGGTCAACAAAGAAATAAGAGAAAAAAAATACCTCGAGACAAATGCAAATGGAAGAACAACAGTTTAAAATGTAGAAGATACAAGCAAAAACAATTTTAAGAGAAGTTTAGGGGTGCCAGCGTGGTTCAGTCTGTTAAGTGTCTGTCTTCAGCTCAGGGCACGATCCCAGGGTCCTGGGGTGGAGCCTTGCAGCAGGAATCCTTGCTCAGCAGGGAGTCTGCTTGCCCCACCCACTGCTGCTACCTTCCCGCCCACTGCTCCCTCTCTTCAAATAAATCTTTAAAAGAGAAAAAAAAGGGAACTTTATAGTGATTCAGGCCCACCTGAAGAAACAAAAATCTCAAACAATTTAACTTTAGAAACTAAAAATTTAGTTTCTTTAACCAAAGAAACTAAAAAATGAACAAAGCCCAAAGTTAGAATAAAAAAAAGAAAAAGATCAGAGCACAAATAAAGAAATTGATATTAAAAGCTGGTTCTTTGGGTGCCTGGTGGCTCAGGTGGTTAGGCATCTACCTTCAGCTCAGGTGATGATCTCTGGGTCCTGGGACTGAGCCCCATATTGGGCTCCCTGCTCAGTGGGGAGTCTGCTGCTTCTCTCCCTCTGCCTGCCACTCTACCTACTTGTGCTCACTCACTATAAACAAAATCTTTAAAGAAAAATGGTTCTTTGAAAAGATAAACAAAACTGATAAATGCTTAGTCAGACTTATCAAGAAAAAAATATAGAGGGTCCAAATAAAATCAGAAGTGAAAGAGAAGTTATACAAAAAGGGACAACTTAATTCCTAGGAACATACAATTTTCCAAGAGTGAATCAAAAGCAGGAAATCTAAACAGACCAATTACTAGTAATGATACTGAATTGGGAATCAAAAAACTCCCACCAAACAAAAGTGCAAGACCAGATGGCTTCACAGATGAATTCTAACAAATATTTAAAGAAGAATTAACACGTATCCTTCTCAAACTATAGGAATGGTTCCACATTTCTCATTCTAGAAAGCTGGTATCACCTGAATACCAAAACCAGACAAAGATACCATACACACAAATTACAGGCCAATATCCTTAATGAACAGATGCAAAAATCCTCAACAAAATACCAGTAAACTGAACTAAGCAATATGTTAAAAAATCATATACCATGATGAAGGAAGATTCAGTCCATGGATGCAAGGATGCAAAATCAACATGATTTACCACATTAACAAAAAGAAAATTGGGGCACCTGGGTGGCTCGGTTGAGTGTCTGCCTTTGGCTCAGATCATGATTTTGAGGTCCTAGGACTGAGTCCTGCACCAGGCTTCCTGCTCAGCAGGGAGTGTGCTTCTCCCTTTCCCTTCCCTTCTCCTCTGTCCCTCCTGCCCACTACTCATCCTTTCAAATAAAATATTTAAATAAAGGTAAAAATCAGATGATCATCTCAGTAGCTGCAGAAAAAGCATTTGCTGAAATTCAACATTCATTTATAATAAAAACTTAAAAGTGGGTATAAAGGGAACATTCTTCAACATCATAAAGGCCACATATGACAAAACCACAGTTAACATCATAGTCAATGGTGATAACCTGAAAGCTTTTCTCCTAAGACCAGGAACAAGACTAGGATGCTTATCTTTTGCCACTTTTATTCAACATAGGATTGGAAGTCCTAGTCCCATCAGACAAGCAAAAGAAATAAAGGCATCCACATTAGAAGTAAAATCACTATTTGCAGGCAACAGGATACTATATATAGAAAACTCTATAAAAGACTCAACCAAGAAAATATTAGAATAAATGAATTCAAGAAAGTTGCCAGATACAAAATTAATAATGAACTGGTTGTCTTTCTATACACTAATAATGAACTATGAGAAAGAGAAGTTAAGAAAATAATCCCATGTACAATTGCAGCAAAAAGAATACCTAGGAATAAATTTAACCAAGGAGGTGAAAGACCTATATTCTGAACACTGTAAGACAATGATGAAAGAAACTGAAGATGACACAAATAAATGGAAAGATATACTATGCTCATGAAACTGCAAGACTTAATATTGTTAAAATGTCCATACTACCCAAAGGAATCCACAGATTCAATGTAGTCCCTACTGGCACAAAAACAGACACAGGGATCCATTGAACAGAACAGAAAGTCCAGAAATAAACCCATGCTTATATGGTCAATATTTGATAAAGGAGGCAAGAATATGCAATTGGGAAAAGATGGTCTTTTAAAAGACTTTAATTAGAGAGAGCAGGGGATGGTGGAGGGAGAGGGAGAGAAAATTCTCATGCAGATGCCACACTGAGCGCAGAGCCCGATCTGGGGTCCAATCCCACAACCCCAAGACCACCACTGGAGCCAAAACCAAGAGATACTCAAGCAACATGCCACCCAGATGCCCCAAGACGGTCTCTTTAATAAATGGTCTAGGAGAAGTGGACAGCTATGTGCAAAAGAATGAAACTGGAGCACTTTTTTATATCATATACAAAAATAAGGTCAAATTTGATCAGACTTAACATGTAAGGACCTAAAGTGACATTTCTGCAGATGACATATAGATGGCCAAGACACATGACAGATGCTCACATCACGAAATTCAAGTGAAAACCACAATGAGATCAGCACACTTGTCAGAATGGCTAGTGTTCAAAAGACAAGAATTAACAAGTGTTGGTGAGGACGTACAGAAAGTGGAACTTCGGGGCGCCTGGGTGGCTCAGTTGGTTGGGCAACTGCCTTTGGCTCAGGTCATGGTCCTGGAGACCCGGGATCGAGTCCCACATCAGGCTTCCTGTTCGGCGGGAAGCCTGCTTCTCCCTCTCTCACTCCCCCTGCTTGTGTTCCCTCTCTGGCTGTGTTTCTCTCTGTCAAATAAATAAAATCTT
>PITA01010856.1:46353-70060 GCA_004023965.1 Spilogale gracilis | reverse complement strand
GAGGAAGAAGAAGAAGAAAAAGAAGAAGAAGAAGGAGGAGAAGGAGGAGGAGGAGAAGAAGAAACAACATTTATAGGGCTTACAATGGGCTAAAATTTTGGGATGTCTTGATGGCTCAGTTGCTTAAGCATCTGCTTTTAGCTCAGGTGATATGATCCCAGGTCCCGGGATAGAGTTCTGCATCAGGCTCCCTGCTCAGCGGGGAGTCTGCTTCTCCCTCTGCCCTCCCCCCAGCCCCCCATGATCTCTCTCTCTCTCTCTCTGGCTGACAAATAAATAAAATCTTAAAAAAAAAAACAATTTATATTATTGTTCACCCTGCCCTTAATCCTATGAGGCAGTTACTATTATTATTCCAATTCACAGAAAAAAGGAAACTGAAACTTCGAAAGGATGAGCAACTCACCCAAGTTATAGCCTAGTGGAGTCAGCCTTCAACTCATCCAGAACCTCCACTCTAACTCCCTGCAGACTGTTGGAATGCCCTCTGTCATTCTCTGTGGAAACATCAGCAGGGGCTAATTGAATCTAAGAAAATGAGTCCAAGCCAACAGTAGCAAAGAGCAATCATGAACACTGTGGGGTGGAGGGCAGTTTTGATCATTTACCACTCTGCCGCTCCCAGTCACCCGACACCTCCCATGTGAGCCTGGAGGATTTAATTGTTACTATCAAAGCAGGATCTTCATAGTCTGTGAGAGCATATCAAGAGCTCATTCCAGTTTGAGTTGACATTGTGTGTGTGTGTGTGTGTGTGTGTGTGTGTGTGTGTGTGTGTGTAAAACAAAACTAAACAAGAAGGCATATTGAAATAATGGACAAAATTTACAACACTTATTAGTCATTAAGTGATATTTGTTGCAAGTATTACGTTTTGTGGAACAGCCCATTTTATTTCTTTTATTGTGTTTCAACACATCTACAGAAGGACCATTCATGAGTTAGAGTAAGAAAGCCACTCTCTCATCTATCTATTTACTCAATGATATCTTAAGATAGCTTTCTGATCAGCAACTTCAGACAAGCCAAAACCTAAGTTGGGTATTTCCTAGCTTCTACACTCACTTATGTAAAAATTGGGCCACTTCTTTGTACACCTAGGCAGATTTGTTTACCACATTTATGTACTTTCAAAGCAGCTGAAAGGAAGACCTTGGCTCTAAAGCATCTATATGACAGTCTAGAGTGTCATATAACCAAATAATCTGGTAACATTTGGGATTTTTCACTTTCCACGTCAGTATTTAGGCCATGTGTACAAATTAATCTGCATATGCATATTTTGGGAATACATTTGTAGGCAAGTCTATTTAGCAATCTCTTTTCCTCTTTCTACATATCATTCTCTCTGATGGTTTAAAATCAGTGCAGCCATTATTTTCCTGACCTGTAGAACTTTTCTTTCTGAGCTGAGGAATTTACTAGGCTATAGCTTTTCATCCCCTCAATTGTGAAATGTTTCTGTCTTCTAACCTGAGATGCTCTCCAGAGGCAGCGAGCAAGGAACAGTACCAGAGTTTAAATCCAAGAGTGAGATAACCAGGAGCATCTGTCCTCTTAGTTGAGCAGTGGAATGGAGCGACTGGGTCCACATTAAAAACCTAGGCATGCACATGTGGCAACGTGTTACTCCAAACACCTGATGGTCCTCCACTCCCCCACCCACCCCTCACTACACACACACACAGACCCACATGCTGGCAAATGGCAAAATCGATGCAACCAGATGGGCGGCTACCTGAGAGTTGCTGAGACCATATGATGCAATCAGAGACATGACTTGCTGGAGATGTTAATTACTTTGTGCGCAGATAAATACTATCATGTTCAGGAAAGGGACTATTATTTGAAGTCGAGTCCTGTTTTAAAGCACGGGCTGTCAGGAAGCTCTTCTGGTTGGTCGCCTTAAGATCTGCACTCTCAACAAGGCCTCCTGAAAAGATAATTAAAGGATTCCCAGCTCAGCTAAGCACATAATGTTTACCTCAGGCAGATAGCAACAAAAAAAAATGTCTCAAAATTTGTGTTTTGGCTTCCGAGCTTCTGCAGAAATCCATATAAAGCGTGTTAAATGTATGTGTCTAGTAGCTCACACTGTGCTTGTTGAACCTTTCTTGCTTTCAAAATAGGTAGCTGCTTGGAACTCTGAAATGGATCAAAACAAAGGCAGAAGGTGAGGGCTTAGGGAATGCCCTGAACAGCAGGTAAGGATTCAACCATCAAACAATTAACTGGCTGCATGGCTGCTATGTTTTCAAGACTGTATTGTGCACCCTGGGGAATAAAGACGTTATATCTGTAGGAAACAACAGTAGAGCACAAAAATACAAAAGAAGGGCAGATACTAACCAAGATGCCTACTCAAGAGGTATTTCTTTCTTTTTCCCAGCAGAACTCAGTTTTGTTTGGGTAGCAATGTGCCTTGCTCCAAGTGATGGATTATTTAAGCCAATTTTGGCATCCCTTTTCTCCTTTCTCAGATTTTTTTTTCTAGCTTCTTTAACTAGGGATGGCTCAATTCTCATTAGTACTTTCTTCTAAACTTGGGACAGTCATGTGAAGAAAAAATGCCTGGAGCTACGGCAGCCATCTTGGGATGGTGAAGCAAAAAACACGTAGAGGAAAATCTAACAGTCTGAGAATGGTGAAATCAAATGGTTTTTGACTTGTCAATGAAACCTTGAAAATACACAATAAATATCCTTAGAGATTAACCTTCCATTAATGTGCCTTCTATGACATATAACCAAAGACTTTCTAAACTGATACAATATATATTCATAAACTATCAATCAAACAATAGCAAGTTCTAAAATCTATGATGTTGGAACTCAGATGGTTAAACATCTGCTTTCGGTTCAGGTCACCATCTCCAGGTCCTAGGATCAAACCACATGTTGGGGTCCCAGCTCAGTGGGGAAGCTGCTTCTGCCTCCTCCCTCTGCCTCTCCTCTTGCTTGTGCATGCTCTCTCTCTCAAATGAATAAAATATTTAAAATAAAATAGAATAAAATCTGGGGCGCCTGGGTGGCTCGGTTGGTTAAGCCACGGCCTTCGGCTCAGGTCATTATCCCGGAGACCCGGGATCAAGTCCCACATGGGGCTCCCTGCTCGGCAGGAAGCCTGCTTCTCCCTCTCTCACTCCCCCGGCTTGTGTTCCCTCTCTGGCTATGTTTCTCTCTGTCAAATAAATAAAATCTTTAAAAAATGAAATGAAATGAAATGAAATGAAATGAAATGAAATGAAATAAAATAAAATAAAATAAGATAAAATAAAATAAAATAAAATCTATGATGTTGAGTACTAGATCAAGGATAACTAAGGTAGAAATATTTATCAAACACTATTGTTCCAGGTGTTCTGCTTGATGTTATTAAACACACACTTTGGAAAAGCACAACAGAAACTACCTCTGCTGTAGTAGAAGAGATAGAACTTGAGCTAGGCCCTAAATATGGTTAGAAGTGAGACAGGTAGAAGGTAAGAAAGGAGATCCTTCTAGAGAGGGACAGCAACATAAACAAAGGTGAGGTGGTATGAAAGGTCATGACTTCCATAGGAAAGAGGAAGTAGGTCATGCTGAAAAAAGGAGAGGTAAAGCATTGGATGCAAAGAGATGTCAGGTGCAAAGAGATGGGAGGGGCTCGATTATCGAAGGCCATGATAGACAGAGGAGTTTGGCCCAATCATCAGATAATTTGGGAACCATGGAAGGCCACAGGAAACAACATGAAGAAAATGATTACAAAACTGAATTCAGGGGCGCCTGGGTGGCTCAGAGGGTTGAGCCTCTGCCTTTGGCTCAGGTCATGATCTCAGGGTCCTGGGATCGAGGCCCACATCGGGCTCTCTGCTCAGTGGGAAGCCTGCTTCCCTCTCTCTCTGCCTGCCTCTCTGCCTATTTGTGATCTCTCCGTCCGTCAAATAAATAAATAAAATCTTAAAAAAAAAAAAAAAAAAAACTGAATTCAGGATGGAATGGAGGTGATAGAGTCTGGGATTAGACAGACCAGTCAAAAAACTGTTATGAAATAATAATATTAATATAATACTATAGTAACAATAGCCAATGATTAGCATTTATTAGGTGCCAGACTCTATTCTAAATGTTCTACATCCTTAGTTATCCTTAAATAACTGTATGAGATAAGTGTGAATAATTTAACAGATGAAGATCTGAGGCACTGAGAGTTTCCTAACTTGCCAAAGGTAACACAATTAAGACAAAATAGTCATCAAGTAAGTAAGTAGTAATATGGGCATTAGGGCTTAGATTAGGGTGATGTATCAGGGAAAAGAAAATAGCCAGTCTAGTAGGCTCTCTAATCTTAGCAGTTCCCTTCCTGTTCCTGAATTCATTAATAGAAGTTCATAAAAGTTCCTTTGCCTTAGATCTAGTTGCTTCTAGAACTCTTTCTGGACCTTGTCTCTCAAATATGCTTACTCCTTCTTGCGAGTCCTACAGTACCACACCTTTCCCATGTTTCTCATTGTTGTTCTCAGTCTTCTCCCATAGACTTGCTGCCTTGACCTCTCATTGATTCATGAAACGTGAACCCCAAGTGCCCTGTGCTTCGATCACACAGTCATGACCAATTGACCTCTCATTCCCATGCCCAGTCGGGCTTAGCTCTTAGAACCCTGAGCCTCTAACTTGGCATCTAGGAAAAGCAGGCAGAGAGAGAGAAGGAAACATATTTACAGAGGAAGAATTGATACTTGGAAGGATTGATTTGTCACCGAATTGCTTTCAGGGGATGAATGAAAAGATAATGTTATAAACACCAGTATTTCTAGTCTCAAGAATGGAAGAACAGTGTTACCATCTACAGAAGGTGAGATGTGGAAAAAGGTCAAGGATAAGATCAATTTGGATATGATAGATGTGTAGCTTAAAAGTTTCAGAAAAATTATTAAAGGCTTTTGAACCAAATCCTCCAGTGTTAGGTTTATGTGTAATACTCAGGTAGGAAAAAAATTAGTAGCTAGAATGAAGTAGCCTAATGTGACGTTTGCAGCTCAAAAAGCTGTTTGGGGAATCAAAAGCATAGTTATGGGGTGAAAAGTGAACAGAGAAACCGAGTAGAACAAGAAGATATCAAGAGAAGAGTCTGTGCTCCCGCCCCCGGAAGGAGTCTTAAGGACTCAGGGCACAAAGTCCCAGATAGGAAGCACATAAAAGGAACCAAGGAACCAGAAATGGAGACTGAGAGGTATTAGAAGAGTAGAAATAGAGTCAACTGAGTGCCAAAGAACTCTATTAGGGGAGAGAGTTTTAAGGAATTTCTAGCTGAGTCAAAGGTCTTAGAGAAATCAAAGCTGAATTGAAAAAAAAATTTTTAAGGATCTCCAAACCTTTAGAGTTAGATCCTAGTTTAAAATTTAATATATTTTCAGATTATGCCCATTGAATTTATCCATTCACTTATTGAAAGACATCCTGGTTGCTTCCAAGTTTGGGCAATTAAGAATACAGCTGCCGTAAACATCTGTGTGCAGGTTTTTGTGTGGACAGAGGTTTTCAGCTCCTTTGGGAAAATACCAAGCAGTACTACCACTGGGTCATATGGTAAGAATATGTTTAGTGTTGTAAGAAACTGCCAAACTATCTTTCAAAGTGGTTGTGCCATTTTGCAATTCCCCACTGGTCATGCATGACAGTCACTGTTGCTCCTCATCCTCGCCAGCATTTGGTGTTGTCTCTGTTCTGGATTTTGACTACTCTAATAGATGTGTTCTGACAGCACAGTATGGTTTTGTTTGTTTGTTTAAGGATTTTATTTATTTATTGGAAAGAGAGATGAAGCAACAGAGAGCATGAGCGGGGAGGAGACGGAGGAGCAGCCTCCCCACTGAGCAGGCAGCCCAGTGCAGGTTCAATTCCATGAACCTGGGATCATGATCTGAACCTAAGGCAGACATTTAACTGACTGAGCCACCAAGGTGCCCCTCACTAACATTTTAACTTGCATTTCCCTGCTAACATATGATGTAGAGTATCTCTTGATATGCTTACTTGCCATCTCTACATCATTTTTGGTGAGATGTCTGTTAAAGCCCATTTTTAAATTTAGTCTGGTTGTGTGTGTTCTTATTGTTGAGTTTTAAGAGTTCTCTGTATATCTTCAGTAACAATTCTTTATTGGGTGTGTCTCTTACAAATATTTCTCCATGTCCATTGATGTCAGCAAAATCTCTGATTTTCTCTCATCTCTGCTAGTCCCATGATTTTTGTCTTAGGCAAAAAGGCATTTCATTAAGAAATGAGCTTTTTCTCCTAGGACTATGTTGTATGATATGGTTGCTACTAGCTACCTGTGGATACTTTAATTTAATTAAAATTAAACAAAATTTCAAATTCAGTTTTTCCATTGCACTTGCTACATTTCTGGTGCCACATGTACATAGCGGCTACTGTAATGCACAAAGATGTAGAACATTTCCACCACTGCACACAGTTCTATTGGACAGTCGTGTTCTAGAGATTCAGGAGATCATATCTGTATAGGGTAAAACATGCTACATTTTCTTCTTGCAGATCAGAATGTCTCTACATAGTGCCAGAATAACCCCATACTTTTGTATTATACTTTTTCTCCTGACATTAATTAAACTTTCCACCTAAGTGGATCATTGTTAGATATAGCTAAGGTAATTTGCCACTATTCCCAGATATTCCTGGGAATTGAGAATGTTTATAAAGTTGATATTATCTTTTCATAATATTTATTCATATTTAAGGAATCTGTATCCCCTACATACTCCTTGAGTCTCAAGTTCCAGTTTTGGCTGTAAAAGAAGGACATGAGTGTTCACTAAGAAGTCAAAATTTGGTGCATTTTATAGGAATAGCATGCGTAAATGTACTTACAATCTCTATTTTAAATACATACCTAAGAGTCAATGTCTATCAGATTAGAGATGAAGAGACGTGTATAGATCAAATTAGCAAGAAGCATTATATGAATAATTGAAACAACGTCAACTAAATAACCAAGCACAATAAATAAATAAGCCTCAAATTGGCAGAATTTTCTTGGAAATCCTAAATCCAACCAGTGTTTGCTGCAAAGCAGTATTCTTGATGCAATTAAAACACAGTAGTATGCATATGTTGTATTCTATGTAATATATATGAGAGAAATGCATGCTATTCCACCATCATAATCTGTATGACTATATACTGTAGACTTCCATGATGTTTCTGTCTGAAGATGTAAAAAAGAAATGCATAAGAAGCCTAGCGATATTTATAAGTTTTCTTTTCCCAGTTCTATGCCTCTGCCTTTCTCTCTCTCTCTCTCTCTCTCTCTCTCTCTCTCTCTCTCTCTCACACACACACACACACACACACACACACACACACACACACACACACTGGAGTTATAGCTTAGAAGAAAACCTCCTAACAAGTGTCTTTTCATACTTCACATTGCACAGACCAGAGAAAAATGCCAATATTTCTCCTCTCTTCAGAACTGATGAGGATTATCAAGTGGTGACTGTGGGAAGACATATTCTATCCTTCTTTTATCTTCTCAAATCTCAGGATGCTCAAAAAAGAGTTTTATGCTTACTTTCCTGTTTAAAAATCATCCAGTGTTTCCTGTGAGTCATGAGCCAGAGGGGTAATGTGATTCCATCATATGGCTGAATAAACACAGAGATCTGATTTCAGGCTAGGGACAAATTTCAACGTGCAAATATAAATCACATACTTGATCCTTCTTTTCCCCTCTTTTAAGCAATCCTGCTAGGCATCCAACAAGAGGGTGAAAATCACACTTTACTTGAGCACGTGATCTCCCACTTTTTATCACCTTTTCTTGTTAAAACATGACATTTCTTCCTTGAGTGTTTTTTCTCCCAACTTGGGAAATCCTTTTAATTATTTTTCAAAGCTAAATAATTTTGATTATTAGTATTTGGATAATGAATGAGGATGCTTCAGGACAAAACATCGGGTGTATTCTAAGGAAAAGTTTAATATAAGAAGAACTGGGGCAAACTATCAGACACACAAATAAATCCATTTTTCTATTTATGTGGGCAAACAGCTGAGAAACAGATGAATAAAAATGGTACAAGCAGGTAGGAATATTTTCTGCATCTTCTAATCTCATGAGTTTATCTCATTGCCTCACTTCCTTCATTCCTAAAAAAAGGGAATGCAAGTCATAACCACCATGAAAGTGAGAACACAAAGAAGAAAAACATCTATCTGGTCATTTGGCCATTTGGCCAATTTGGGAAGCTTTATGTGAAAGAAAGAAAAGTATGAGACAAATGAGAGGCTGGGTGAGAATGGAAAATATATACACCTTAGAAGAGAGTGGGTGAGCTGGAGCAGATTTCCTATTCAGAATCCCGCCATCTCCTTGACCATGGGAAATCAGTTCTGGCTCTAGTTGAACCATTAACTCAGTTTCTGACCAAGGATAAGCCACTTGATCCCTCTCTGGACTACAAACCTCCTTGCCTCATAAATTAAGGATTTATGAGGCACACAGTATGTTAGGGTTTCACTAATAGAGAAAGTAAGAAGGGTGACCATAAAGGCCCAACAATAACTATCATTTTACTCCTGGGACTTGGAGGGAGAGTCTTGCTAGAGAGCAGTGTGATACCCGAGATCCATGATGTACACTCAGTAGATTTGGCTTCTTGAACACATCTCCTTTCCCACTAACCCATACTCTGTGATTCCACGCAAGGCATGGCGTGCTTGACCGTCAGAGCAGCTTCAAGCAGGGAGCCTGGATCTTCTCAGTGGGCATTTGCTTCTGTGGAGCCCTCACGCAAACCACCATGATGGCAGTTTGTGGGAAATATTGACCTTTTATTGTTTCTAAGAATAAGGGCTGTGTGCTTATAAAGATTTATAGACAAACAGATGTCCCTCCGAGTGAAAGGTGGAGTGGAGCAGAGGCGGTGCAGGCACTGGTGCGCACACGGTTGCCAGTGTCTGCCTCAAGGATTTGCTCTCAGAGACCATAGGGGACCACCGTGCCTCCTGCTCAGCGGGTCTGACAAAGGGCAGAGATGTGACCCCTCCCAGGCGCAGCCTTCCTTCAGTGACTCTTGGGAGTTGGTGTGTAAATGTCCCAGCTCCTTCATCCTTGTGGGGTGCATAGTCAGGATTTCCCCAGTGGGATTAGGTTCCACTTGTTCAGTGAGCCTGCAGTTTTCTAAGGCACCCATCCTACGCTGGCGGCCTTCCTTCCCTGTCTCATGTCCCTTCTCTCCTCTGGTCATCACTTTCTCCTCCCAAACTATTTGCACTTACATTCTTATCTTGTGGTCTGCTCCTGTAGGAGGCCAAACTAAGATTGGAGATTATTAGAAATGTGGTTTATAAAATGTCAGTTTTATTAAAAAGCAAATCTTTGGGGGCACCTGTGTGGCTCTGTGAGTTAAGCAGACTTGGGTCCTGGGAGCCAGACCAGTGTGGGACTCTGCTCAGCGGGGAGCCTGTTTCTCCCTCTCCCTATGCCTGCTGTTCTGTCTACTTGTGCTCTCTCTTTATGTAAAATAAATGAATAAATAAACAAACAAATAAATAAAATCTTTAAAAAGCAAAAATAAAAACAAATTGTTTCAAGATAACTTGTGCCAGATGTTCCTAAGCACTTTACAGATGTGAAGCTTCTATATCCTTTCAAGACTTTCTGAATTGAGGTACTAAATGAAATTTTTAGATTTGAATTTCTGGTCATAATAGAATATAAATGCTTCAACTGTTTTATTTTCTCTCTCTCTCTCTCTCTCTCTCTCTTTTTAAACTGAGGTCTAGGGGTGCCTGGGTGGCTCAGTTGGTTAAGCAACTGCCTTCGGCTCAGGTCATGATCCCAGAGACCCAGGATCGAGTCCCATATTGGGCTCCCTGCTCGGCTTCTCCTTCTCTCACTCCCCCTGCTTGTGTTCCCTCTCTGGCTGTGTTTCTCTCTGTCAAATAAATAAAATCTTTTATAAATAAATAAATAAATAAATAAATAAATAAATAAATAAATAAAATTGAAGTCTAGTTGACCCAAACATGATATTAGTTTCAGGTGTCCAATGTAGTGATTCCACATCTCTACATGATGTTGTGTGCTCACTGCAAGCATAGCTATTGCCTTCCCTTTTTCTTTTAAATGAGTTAAATTTAAAAATGGATAAATCCATAATCACATTAAAGTTTTTCACTTGATTGTAAAAGTATGTACAGTCTGAGATCACTTGAGAGACAAAAGTAGGATAGAATAGTACTGCCTTACCCATGGTTTCTATTTCCATGGTGTCAGTTACCCAAGGTCAGTCGCCATTCGGAAACAGATGATCCTCCTGACTTGTCATCAGAAGGGCAATGATAACCTAACATTACATAATAAACCATGCATCTCTCACCTCACTTCATCTCATCACATAGGCATTTTGTCATTTTATCACATCATCATCATCAGAAGGGTGAGTCAGTACAATAAAATATTTTGAGAGAAAGACCACATTCATATAACTTTTATTAGAGTATATTGTTATACCTATTCTATTACTATTGTTGTTAATCTCTTACTGAGCCTAATTTATGAATTAAACTTTGTCATAGGTATGCATATGGAAAAACTTAGCATATATTGGGTTCAGTATTAACCATAGTTTCAGGCATTCAGCTGGGGTCTTAGAACATAACTACCACAAATAAGGGGGAACTAATGTACACTAGGATGCCATTATTTTACATTGACTCTAAGTTATAGTTTATTTATGCATTATATATATATATTTTTTATATACATTATATATATATATATAAAGTAGTTATTTATGCACCTAGGTGCCTGAGTCAATTAAGGGGCTGACTCTTGAATGGGCTCAGGTCATGATCTCAGGGTGCTGGGATCCTCAACGTCAGACTCCACATTCAAAGCAGAGTCGGCCTGAGGATTCTTTCTCTCCCTTTCCCTCTGCCCATCCCCCAACTCACTTGCACATGTCACTGTCTTTCTCTCTCAAATAAATAAATAAATAAATAAATCTTTAGAAAAAACTAACGTCATTATAATGGTTCACTATTTTTTTTTTTTAAAGAACATCAAGGAGTTCCTTCATGGCTCAGTTTGGCTTGGGTCATGATCTCAGGGTCCTGGGATGGAGCCCCACATCTTATTCCCTTGCTCAGTTGGAAGGCTGCTTCTCCTTCTCCTTTTGCCCCTCCCACCACTCATGTTTTCTCTTTCCATCTCTGTCTCAAATAAATAAATAAAATCTTAAGAAAGATTTAAGAAAAAGAACATCGAATTTTATTTATTTATTTATTTTATAGAAAGAGAGAGTGTGCACATGAGGCGAGGGTAGGGGAGAGGCAGAGAGAGAGAAAGAGAATCTCAAGCAGACTCTAAGCTGGGCTTGGAGCCTTACACGGTGCTCAAGATCTCACAACTCTGAGATGATGACCTGAGCCAAAATCAAGAGTTGAATGCTCAACTGACTGAGCCACCCAGGCATCACATAATGGCTCACTTTTACTGAATTTTAAGTTTTACTGATGTTTGAATAATACACCTACAACTAATTCATATTATTCTATTTTTACTATAGCATAATACCCTAATATACATTAAAATGCACTGTGGTATAATAATAGCATATGATAAGAATGAAGAGAGTTTTCATTAAGACATGAAACCCATAATCCTGAGCAAATTACTTAACCTTTCTGTGCCTTAGTTTTCTTACCTGTGAAGTCAGGGTATGGGTGTGGGTTATGAGATGTCAGCCTCCAGTTCTTTCCAGGAGCATTTTTCTTGTTCACAGCTGGGTTATCCTCTGAGAAAATGTGAACAACCACACACGATCATACTTCTGTTACTGTTATGTTTCTGGGAGTAAATTGGCACATTTTAATCCTTTGGTTTTTTCCTCACTTTTGATTACAGATTTGGCCTAGAAATGAACAACAATCATATTACTGAAGCACAACAAGCAGTCTTGCTGAAAGGAGACACTTTCCTGTGTCTCAGCAACAGGAGGTTGTAATAATAAAGAAAGAGAATAGTTAATTTAGTCATCTTCCCCCTACATCTTCTTGTCTTGTTATTTGGCAGTGACATGGCAACTGCATAATCACCATCAGGCCTCCCCCAACCTACCCCCTCTTCCCCCTCCTCCCCTACCCTTGCAGCTTTGCCATTGTTTCAGACTTTATTAGTCATTATATAATGTGTTGCCTTTTCCACTTGTATCCCTTTTGTGAGTCATCAATTGACTTAATTTGTGTGTTTTTTTAATCTTCTGATTCTTTGGCTGGCAGATGGTACTGTTTGACAGATTTCTCATCTTAACAAAGGACCAAACAATTGGGGTATTGTGTATGTGTCAATATCTTCATAAATCTTAGTGGTTCTCCCCATGTTTCAAGAGTTCCTGGAAATTTAATAGGTATTAATCCTGTAAAGTCTATTAAGCAAACAAGGTGGAACATAATCTATTCTCTTACAAGAAACAGAGATGAAGAATTTTTCTCAGTGTTAAAAAAAATTTTTAGGGGTACCAGGGTGGCTTAGTCAGCTAAACATCTGCCTTCAGCTCAGGTCATGATCTCAGGGTCCTCTGATGGAGCCCAATATGGGCTCAGTCGGTAACCTACTTCTCCCTTTCCCTCTGCTCCCCCTGCTTGTGTGCTCTTTCTCTCTCTCTCAAATAAATAAAATCTTAAAAAAATAAACTTTACAAAAAATCATTTTTAAGTATTCAATCTATACATATTTACTGAGGATCCATTATTTAATGAGCATTGTCTGGGAATCCAAAAAGGAAGGAGAAGGAGGAAACATTTCTAACCCTTTGTAAGCTTAAGATCTTTGAGGAGATAACACATGATTAGAGGTCAATAAATAATTAGGTAATACAGATGGCATCTTAAATTAACTAAATCCCTACCCCCTCTGAGGTTTGAACTCAAATATTAAAGGGTTTCTTACCATCTTTCAGTTTGTGGGTTGATGTGTGAGGTCCCTATAAAGAAATCATTTCTAAAAATTCTGTTGTTGGTACTGAATCTCTAGGGAGTGTCAGGAGTACATTGCTTCTCCCACATTCCCCTTCCCACCTTCCCAAAAATACGAATTAGAAGTGGAGCAGAAATTCAGAGAAGAGTGATACAGCTGAGTTCTGGAAGATCCTTGGTCAATTTCTCCCACGTGGCCCTGAAGCCCTTGTCAACCATACAACTGTTTTTCCTCACCAGCGGGAAAGGACTGGAATTAGTTGATTGTGTTTGTTCTTTATTGCGGGGATCTCTGAAGGACTTTCCAGGAAGATAAATATCACAAACTATAATAAATGGAAAACAGTTTCTCTTGGCTGTTTTTATTGTCATTTTTAGAGAATAGAAGGGGCTACCCATTGAACCTTCCTTATAGGAGGACATGGAATTATGTTTGCAGGACAATGGCCTATCATTTTGTCACATAAGAGGTAAGAAAGACAGTGAGGACATCACCTCTTGTGGAGCAACAACTTGGATGTGCATATAACTTTATTTCCTTACCCCCCAAGAGAAAGGGTCAAATATGCCTGGGCATTTGGGGGGAAAACCTCACCAACAGAGTACCAAAACCTGTACGGGTAATATCAAAATGCCACATAAATATGTTCTCAGTAACGGAATAAGTAAAAGGATGGCAGAGAAATTGACGGGCCTCAAGCTTTCTCAGAGCCCTTAAACTCTATCTCCTTCTCCAACAAAATTTGACCCAGTTCAGAGAAGGATTTTGCCATGTGGATAAAATAAGAGTTAATGGAAAAATTCAGAGAAGACTTCATGGTGTGGGTCATGAGCTAATGTTTTGAAAGGCAGGTAACATTTGGTTACTCAAAGTATATTATTGTGGGTTAGGTTCAAAGCTATAAATGGAAGGAAATGGGAATTTATACTGAGAAATAGGTAAGAGGATATTGTCAGTGAATCATTGTAGAGACAGCCTGATATGTAAAATGTGGCAAAAGGGTCTTCTCAAGAATTACTTCAAAATGTATATCCTTTAGACCAGCGTGGAGTCAGTTTAGGAAGGGTGAGGTTGAGATAGGTTTTGAACATTCAGTTTTAAGATCTTGATGTGACTTTGAAAAGGGCTGTCCTTGGAATGGGTGGAAAAATGAAACTGTAACAATATTCAGTTTTAAGGTCTTGATGTGACTTTGAAAAGGGCTGTCCTTGGAGTGGGTGGAAAAATGAAACTATAGCATGCCAAAACATGGAGTCAGAGATTTAGAAATCACTCTTGTAGAGGTTACAGCTGGAACCACGAGAGCCAAGAGTTCTCTCTGGAGTTCACAGAGAGATGAGTGGTACTCTAGGGATCCATATAATGTGGGAAGTGAGAGAAGACAAGCCAGGATGACAAGCCAGAATAAGACAGGAAAAAAAGACTGCTTGGCTGAAGAACAAACAGGAAAGGGAGGAGTCACCAAAAACATACAGGAAAGGGGCATTTCAAGGAACATGGGAGTGATAGCCTGAAATGCTATAAGAGCAGGTCTGATGAGAATAAAGGAAGAGCTATGGAATGTTATCACATTCAAGAGAGCAATATTAATGTAGGGATAGAGCTCAGTGTCAGAACATAGAAAGTTGAAACAATGAAGGAGACAAAGAAAGAGGTGGCCAGAGCATGAGCAGGAAAGAAAAAGAAAAGATGAAAAGACACAAAAAGTAGAGGTGAGTTTTAGGTGAAGGTAATGAAGGTTAAGCTTCAGGACCCCTCACTTACATGGACCCCTTCAAGGCCCTGGGAGGAGCCCTAGCTTTTTGAAAGCTCATTTCCACCATTATTTTTGTTTCACAAGTTAGAGATAATAACTAAAGAACTCCTTTGGTCGTATGTTTTGTCAAATTTGCAAGAGTGAGATATTTTAACTGCAATTGGCTAGAAGACCATTTCCTTTCCATTTTAACTTCCCCTCCTCACTATGAGATGCAGTTGAGGGGAAGTAGAATTGGAAATATATTTAGTTTGGATTTATTGAAATCATGAGGTAAAGAAGTCACAGGTGGGTACTGTTAAATTGCTGCCACTCGACCAGGTGTAAGAATAGCTTTAAGAGGGGCGCCTGGGTGGCTCAGTTGGTTAAGCAACTGCCTTCAGCTCAGGTCATGATCCCGGAGACCCGGGATGGAGCCCCACATCGGCTCCCTGCTCAGCAGGAGGCCTGCTTCTCCCTCTCTCACTCCCCTTGCTTGTGTTCCCTCTCTAGCTGTATTTCTGTCGGTCAAATAAATAAATAAAATCTTAAAAAAAAAAAGAATAGCTTTAAGAAATATCTTCTGTCCACTCTACCAAATATCAGTAGAAGACAAACAGCAAAAAATTGGGCAAGTGTTGCCAGTTTAAAGGGTGTTTAAAATTTGTCACTTAGGGAAGTTGAAATTCTCCTAAATCTTACAACTTATTAAGTATGAAAGAAACTTGATGAAAATTTTCCTAAAATTGGCAACAAGCCATTGTCAATAATGAGTTATGACCCTAAAAAAAAAAACCTTCCTTAGACTAGATGGAATATAAAAAACAAAGGTCAATCAACAACGCTAAAAGAAAATATGAATTATTCTTCTTTTCTAGATATACAAAAATGATGTTACAAAATTGTGATCCCGCGAGGAAGCAATCAAAGAGTGTGAATTTGATCTGGATTTTTAGGTCTGCTTATTAAAAATGCATAATAGGTTAGGATTTATTTTCTTCTACATATACATTTACTTTTAAAACTAATTTTGTATTTTGAAGATTCATACCACCTGGGCGCCTAGGTGGCTCAGTGGGTTAAAGCCTCTGCCTTCAGCTCAGGTCATGATCTCAGGGTCCTGGGATCCAGGCGGCATTGGCTCTCTGCTCAGCGGGGAGCCCGTTTCCTCTGTTCTCTCTGCCTGCCTCTCTGCCTACTTGTGATCTCTCTCTGTGTCAAATAAATAAATAAAATCTTAAAAAAAAAAAAGATTCACACCACCTAAAACCAGGATACACTCATGATGCACCCAGGTTTTATTGTTTTGTTGTTTTGAGGGGGGAGGGTGAATTTGAAGCAAAGCAACAACGATTGCACACCTATTCACTAAGTGCAACAAACAGTGCATTTCCTGATTTCCTCCTCGTAACAACCATTCAAATGAAATCGTACTGTGTTTATTGTCTAACTGATGGAACTGAGGCTCAGTTTCTGAGGTCATTCTGCTAGGAAGTGGGAGAACTGGGTTTGGAAGCAGATCTGTCAAATTTCAGAGCCCACGCCTTTTCCATTATAGTACACAGTGAAATGGAATTGTGGACAACTAGAATAAGACTGGGGTTTTAAACACAAAATACACCAGCACAAGGGAGTGTTGCGGGATAATGATTATTTGTAGAAAAATTTGGGGGTTTTGTTCCTACTACTTTTACTAATCGATAACTTCCATGCAAGTACACAGGTTTCTAACACCAACTTAAAATCAACAGTGGATGCCTGTAGTATTGAAATAGTTGATATTTCTGGCCACTTCCCATGTTGCAGTCTCTTTTTTGGTCTATAATGAAATATAGCACCATTGCATTTGATAAAAGTGAATGTCTGCATTGCTATTAAGAAACCTCAGAGGAGGCAATAAATGTGTTAATACATTTTAAGAATTATGTCAAAACTGGACAACTGGTTGCATATCTTTCATAAAGCAAATGTTTTGTCCATAGTCAATATGAAGTGTGCCAATTTGGACTCCTTGGCTTGTTTCCACTTTTATTCAGTAGACATCTGTCAATTCTCTGTGGCAAGATGTCCATTGGCTGACTCCCATGTCCTTATGTAACAGGAAGAAAACAGCTCAAGCAAATGCATGACCTTTTCAAATGAGAATTTTTCTGTTCTGTATAATAATATTCCCTCCAAGGTCTTCCATTATATTAAATGCTTCCACCTCTACAAAGTTGCTTTTAGTACTTCATGCTTTTGATATTAGAGTATTTCGTGACAGTGGAGGTAATTGGCTATTGGGGGTTCTTTAACATTTATAGAAAAGACAGATTAAAACTCTGTGCTTAAATTTTATTGGGATAGCTAGGTCAGATGTCACCAGGACGCCACAGTGTGACAGTTCTAAGCATGCGTTTATTTTGAGTCTGAATCTCTACATGTAAGGAAGTGACCTATGACAGGCAAGAACTTTATAGAAGGTAATTATCGGTAGAACTTTATAAGAGGTAATTATCCTTCCCCTGAGATGGAGTGCCTGTGAATTTCTGGGTGATTGAATCATTGTGTAGTATTTTGTTTCCTGTGCTAATCTATATAGTATCCATTTGTAGCATGAATTTGTCAATTAGGGTATTTTTGAAAGCTCATTTCCACCATTATTTTTGTTTTACAAGTTAGAGATAATAACTAAAGTACTGCTCTGAGAAGTGATCTAAATATAGAGTCTATCTACAGCCAGTTAAATGTAGAAATTGATCTGGGGGTCTATATGGCAAATTCTTCAATTGCTCTTGGCTTGTGCCCTAATATAGAACTGCCCTGCAGATGATTAAAGCTTCTATAGTAAGCTGAAAGTTGCATAACTTAGCATCAAGGGTGGGCACTTTACCAATCTAAGGTAAACAATATTTCAATATTTGTAATGATTTTTCAAAATTTGTTTTCTGTGTATATGAGAAATTAATTTATTATTTCTAATAATCATTATTTTTTAATTATGTTACACTATAGCAATGTACTCGATTTCATGTAAACTAGTATAATTTAGATAGCACTTTTTTTTTATTGTTACTAAATTTTTTTTTCCAATGTTTCAAGATTCATTCCCCATCCCCCACACCCAGTGCTCCACGCTTTAGGTGTCCCCAGTACCCACCACCAGGCTCTCCCATCCCTCCACCCCCCTCCCTCCAAGTCCCTCAGTTTGTTTCTGTGTTCAAAGTCTCTGTTGTTTCGTTTCCCTCCCTAGATTACCCTAGTTCCCATTTACTTTCCTTCTTTAGCACTCTTTTCTTTCTTCTTAACTGACTTTGTTCTGGAATGGAATTTTATTTAATTTTTTTTTAATTTAAATTTTGATCACATGTTGTCAGGCACTATATTGACTAAATCAACCATTTAGCTTAGTATCAAACAGTTAACCACAGAGCTCATTTTGTGAAGTTAGAGACATTAATAAAACCAAAAAAGAACTAAGGAATCACCAGACTATGATCCTAGCATTTACATACTGCCCAGAGCCTATTAAGTACTAATAGCTACTATTTAAACAATGACCAAAGGGTGAAGTTATGATTCAACTGCATCTGTGTGGTAGCGTGGTGAGGTAAAAGCAAACTGGAATGGAAATATGTGTGTTAACTTTTGCATGTTATTTGATTTTTCAACCTTCCACAGTGTTTTTTAATATTGTATCCTGGTCTGGGGGTTGGGGTTTGAAGAGTCAGTTCAACACAGGAATGTTAGCACTACTCAAAAGGACTGGGGAACCTACTGGAATGGGGAATTTTAAAATAGGTCAGTATTCTCTTTCTGCCCAGATAATGTAGCAAATAAGTTTAGCTGTGGACAAAGAAATGGACTTCATTTCTCAAGGAAGTTTACAAACCTTAATGTTGCTCCATTCAGCAGAATATATCTCGTGTACGAATTTTAAATAAGAATTGGAAATTGTTAATTAGAATTTACATACATTTTAGTATGGCTTAATGAAAAACCTTAGGTGTATAGATATATTTAAACCCACATATACTTATACATAATATATATTCAATGTAGTATTTATTAATAGTGAAAAAAACATGTGGACAATGATTTCCCATGCTAACCTGAAGGGTATAGTAAGGACCCTGACAGAATCTATCTGTACCTGTATTTGCTTATCAAAACCAAAAGCACCTATATTGCAATCAGGCATTCATTCCTTTTATGAGTACCAAAACTTGCCATCAGTTACGGAGTTCTAATGATCCAAAACAAGGTAAGCATCATACGCAAAGGGGAATGCTCAATGAACATTCTTCTATGGTTTTTATTTGCCTGCATTATGTTAACAACATCTAGTGTTCAGTTTTAACAGGGTTAAAATGACTTTCTTCTGAAGTGAGGACAGGACTTTAACATACATGTTCAATGTACCCAAAATATCCCACAGATTTTCAAGGGCCTGAAAAAACAGTCTTTCTACTTATGAATAATGCAATCTTTATGAGGTGGCATCAATTCATGAACCAACCAGTAAAGTAATATTTGGCCAACTTCCCAACTTTAAAGATGAGAAAGTGACACCCCGACTGTGGTTGGCTTCGCCAGTCTCCCAGCTGGCAGAGGAAAGAGCACAGACTAGAATCTAAACCTCTTACCAACCTCAGTCCTCTCAGCTTTGCAACCTTGTACAGCTTCACACCTACACTGGTTATTGATATTTCTTTTCATAAAATAAAATAGAATAGAATAGAATAGAATAGAATAGAATAGAATAGAATAGAATAGAATAAAACAATAAAATAAAATAAAATAAACAAAAAAACACCAAGAAATAAATATGTGCTAATTTAAAAGGGAATGAACTAGAACTGTCCCATGCTGAACTGATCCCTGAACCTAATTGGCAGAACGTAGCTATTTCACATGATGTCACAGGACTGCTTCACCCTAGAAGAGTTCCATTTGGTTCTCTCTATTACATTATTGACCAGTGAAGACATAGTTATGTGTAAGTGGCTTGTTCTAAATTATGGTGTATGCAGTGGCCCAGGAAAAACTAATCATAACATCTAGTACAATTTCATGTACACAAGCCATATGGCATGGTTCACATCCTCTCCCCTTCAAACATATGCTTAGGGTAGAAATCTATCTTCTGGATTATCTTGGGTGAAGTGCTAATTAGAGGCAATGGAATGAACTGCATGTCTCCGTGCCCTTTCGAGATAAATGCTCCTCTTACCCAAAAAGTTCTTCAACTTTTTTCATCATGAATGCTGCCATACCTTTTCTTGAAGCTTCCTCCCACCTCTCCAAGTCATGCCCCCACCCCCTCAAAAATGGTGGGAAAGAGCTGGAAACAGGACTGTTTGTAATTCAAGTAGACCCCACTAGAGTGCACCATATGATCCAAAAAGCTAATTTAATGTGTTTTTGCCAAAGTCTCAGAATGGAATTATAACTCTAATCATCAAGAAATAATTTCAGAATATTAAAGTAATTATGTGCATTGACAAATCGTGGCTTGGAAAATTATTGAGAACATGACTACAGAATTTATGTTTACTGAATTTATAGCTGTGAGTCAGCTACAAGGAATGCTCACGTGTTACATTTTTCAAAGGTAAAAAACATTTTGACATTTTTGTGTCAATAATAACCAAGCACAGACTACATTCTTGAGTGCAGCACACCACGGAATCTTACACTAAGAGTTTGATGGGCATCTGTTTTATGTTCTGATAAAATAGTGAGGAGAGAAAAATTACTTCAGGACAAAGAGAAAACAAGAGCGAGCGCCAGGAAATCTGAGCATTACACAAAAATCATGGAAGATTAGAGCATCTACAGGAACCCGCATTAAAACTTGGTTTATGGATAGAGATGGTCTTTAATGAGAAGATAAATGTTCCCAGAGCCCTTGAGGGAAAAAGGAGGGAGGGAAAATGAGAAACCCAACTGGGTGAACACTGTCAGGATTGCGAGTAATGGAAACAGCTCAGGAGGAGCAGGGGTTAGGAGGACCCTGGAACACAATGTCATCCACCGAGCTCTTAGAAACTGGGCGTCGTTCTAAATGTTAATAATGACAACAAAAAAATTGTTATTGGAAAACATGTCAGAGCAGAAAAAAGGGAGCGAGATATTTGACATTCGAACTTCTAATGCAAGAAAAAGATGGTGGCTACAAAGCCCAACTCAAGAGGTCTTTACACCATCTGTGTCTCTACCAAGTCACTGAAATCCCACTCAGGAGACAAAGCATACGCCTGGAGGCTACTCCTCAGGAAGAGAGCCTTGACCTCCTGGATAAAGGCTCAGGAGGAAATAAAAGGGAACCGGGAGAAAATCCTCCCTGGCTATATAATTCAAAGAAGCGTTAGAGACTCCCTTCAGCTAAATATACCATATGTGCTGGAAAAATAACCAGAATTGACAAAGTGTCAAAGAAATGAGAAGGATGACCATCACAAGCATAGGCCACTCAGGAGGAAGTCTGTGAGTAGAGCAGCCATAAACTCATAAACAAGTATGACATTAATTCATACTTTAAAAATTCCCTTTGAATGGCCAGGCCACAGAATTCAGATGCCCAAAAGTAACCACTCATCCTCAAACCTTTATGTTTATTCAAAAACACAATGCAGTATTTCACTGCAAGGGGCTTTAGGTCAGTCATTTATGTAAGAAAGGAAAAGCCCAATTTAACTACCATAAAGGTAGCAGAGTGATGTATCACAGATGTTAAACATAGTCAATGAGCCAGGAGAATTTGGTAATATTGAAACTAAGATTGTAATAGGAGAAGAAAACATTTGGTATCTGGTACGAAAAACATAATTTAGAAAAAAAATGAAATGTTCCAGCAATATTTAAGGTGCTAATAGAATTGAGTGAGGCTGTGGACACCTGCCTGAGCTTTGTGCTCTACTGAGAAAAGCAATTATTGCACACTGGTAGGTGGGAGGCCCCATGGTCAGGATAAACTCCAGGTAAGGGCGTGGGTGGGAAACCAAGCACAGCTCAAAAGGCCTTTTGTGTGGGAGAAAAGTCTCATGGTACTGCATCCAACAGAATGGGACTGACCACATTCAGGGGCCTTCACTGGCTGGAAGAACCATGAATGTGATCTGGGGAGTCACTCCAGGTTATATTACTTAGGCCTGTAGTTTCACAGAATGCATGCCTTCAAGATACTTCGTGCCCATTTCACCCAATAGCAATTTATGAATAATTGAAGTTGAACCAAAAGGCAAGCTGCAAGAGCTTATGAGACAAGTTGGGAACTGGAGTGGTTTATTTTTATTGTGAAATCAGGAAAAGATTTCAAAATATATTAATTATGTTGTTTCAGGCCCAGACTTCTCCTGTCTCTGTTGTTTTGCTTTTGCTTTCTTTGCCCACCTTGACAATTTCTTTATAAACCAAATGAACTTCATGTGAAGCTGTTCAAAACATACTTTCAAAAAACTGTATCAGACAATTCAAAATAACTGAACGTACAAAAGTAAAGAGCTATCAGATCATTCTATGAAAGGAATAGGCCAAAAAAAAAAAGAACTACTCGGAAGTAGTTCTGTTAAAGAAATCTATGACACACTGTTTCATGAGAAAAGCAAATTGCCAACAGTCTGTACAGTCTGATCTCATTTAAAAACAGAAAGATAGCTAGATCACATGGGTACATGGTTTAAAGTATAAAGATAACACCAAAATTATTTTATGTTATCAATACATATACACAAGTGGTATATTTGAGGCTCATTCTTGATTCATTTTACGTGTTTGCATTTTCCTAATTTTCTGCAATTGCCATGTGTTACTTGGAAATAAGAAAATAATACCAAATGTATTTAAAAACAAAGCGACTCGTTTTCATGTAACTGCCCCTGGCATGGTTCAGGATGTCAGAATGGGTGACTCAGAAGAATACCATTGGATGTGACTGCTATATTTTGGGATTTTTTTTCTTTTTTTTTTTTCTTTCCATGAGTCATGGCAGTTGACTCAGAGTGAAATAGGGCAGAAGGAGCAGGAAGGCATCTGGCTGGTGGAGCATCACTTAAGGCTCTTTCCTCCCTCTGCCCAGATCCTCAAGGTGAACCCAAATTCTTTAAAAGATTCCTACTGGCCTGAGTCTTCCATCAGCTTGGTTTGTTTTGCACACAAGCTACTGTGCAGTCAGGCCTCACCCCCCTTGGGCTTAATTTGTCTTGACCCCCCAGCTTGGCCTAATCAGTTCCTTTCCTTCTTTAGACAAACCCCACCTTGCCTTGACACCGCCAACACTCAGGGCTGGCTGATTTGGCCATGTTCTGACTGGACACAGCACCTGATATTCTGCTCTTTCGGAAGATTTCTGGAGGGTTCTTTCATGGGGTAAAGAATTGAGGGGGTGCAGCTCCTGACCCGGCTGACCTGTTTCACAGCTCGATTTGGGCTTCAAGCAAACAGTCGGCACAGGATCGTGGAAGTCTCAACTGTAATGAGTTGCAGGCTGCTGGAGCTGCCATGGTGATGAGAACGGGGTGGTGTTGAAGACCAGGAAGCTCCCCGGGTGGGTTGTGGCTCCTGGGGAGATGTGTCCACGGGGATCAAGGCTCCAGCTACTGGGTCAGGTTTACAGGACAATTGCCAATCTTGAGGCAAGAGTCAAACAAGAGAAGGGCAGAGCCCTGGTACCCGTACCAATTCTGCATCTTCAGAATGAGCTTTATATTTCCTGCAATTTCTCTTAAGAAAGTAATGTGTAAGGGTCCCTGGGGAGCTCAGTTAGGTCGCTTCCTTCAGTTCAGATCATGGTCCCAGGGTCCTGGGATCAAGCCCCCCCCCCCCCCATGTTGCATGGGAGGCTCCTGGCTGAGCTAGGAACCTGCTTCTCCCCTGCCTCTGCCCCTCCCCCTATGCTCCTGCTCCCTCTCTCTTTCCTCTCTCTCTCTCTCTCTCCCTCAAATAATAAAATCTTGAAAGGAAGGAAGGAAGGAAGGAAGGAAGGAAGGAAGGAAGGAAGGA